>JADDOH010012050.1:0-45813 GCA_016648135.1 Agrypnia vestita
ATGCACACTCACAGGTTGAACTAAATAATGAAGAATTCTATCGTACACTCATACGCGAGAAACATTCAGAAAAAATACCAAAGCGCATACGTGTCCAAGCGTCCACGGCGTTTCCAGAGACAAATTCGATGAAAGAAATAGAAGAAGACATGATAGATAACAAACGCAGCAAAACGGAAGTGGGTAATTTTGAGGCGTTCGGGGCCATTCCGTTATTACAGTTATTTCAAGGTGTATCAATGGATATTCCGAAATCGTTTTATAGTCTATGGAAAAGTGTTCGCATCCAATTAAGTACTTTCATATATACATGGTTAGAAATAATATGTATTATTTAGCGTGTTGTCAATGACAATCGAAATTCTTTCATGATTCTTTCAAATATCACTTGTCATACGCCGGGCTATTTCGTTAAGGATTCACGTTTATTTTCGAGTTATTTAGTATATTGTTTACAACATGCTCTCCCAAATGGAAGGCTTACCGGATTACGCAGTGCAAGGCCTAAAAAAGGTATCTTTCAGTCCTTACGCGGATAATGGTGGAAGTATTGTAGCTATAGCGGGAGACGATTATGTTGTCATTGGTGCGGATACCCGTTTGAGCACAGGATTTTCCATTTACACGCGGGCTCAAAATAAGCTGTTTAAGCTCTCTGATGTGACTGTTTTGGGGGCTACAGGATGCTGGTGCGATACGCTAACTTTAACGAGGTTATTACAAGCTCGCATGCAAATGTATCTGCATGACCACCACAAGCCCATGGCTACTCCTGCTGTGGCTCAGATGCTGTCTACAATGCTGTATTATAAACGATTCTTCCCATATTATATATCTAACGTCCTAGCCGGGTTGGATAATGAAGGAAAGGGCTGTGTGTACAGCTATGACCCCATTGGCCACTGCGAACGGTCCAACTTTAGGGCGGGAGGTTCTGCTGGCGCCCTGTTGCAACCTCTTTTGGATAACCAAATTGGATTCAAGAACATGCAAGGCGTTAAGCCGGAACCCATCGGGAAAGATAAGGCTCTCAAGATTTTGAAAGACGTCTTCATATCGGCAGCCGAGCGTGATATTTATACCGGAGACTCAATATTCATCAATATTATAACCAAGGAGGGTGTTGTAGAAGAAACATTTGAGCTGAGAAAAGATTGATTTGATGTATTGATTTTGCAGTGTCTCGCTAATTACACTTTTATTGTAATTCATTTAAATAAATTCCTAAGATTTTGTATCAATTTCTTTTAATTAACTCCTAACTGAACTTATTCCACTTGTAAAATTATACTTAGCATTATATTAATGCATCTGAAAAATCTTGAACTAAATCTTATTTTTGGTTCATTGCATTGAGACATTGAGATAAGGTTAATGTTCACATTACCTGGTCGTAGGGCTAATTATTATCTTATGAGAAAAAATCATCATCTTCATCCCTTTGTCCTAGTAGGGTCAGAGGCCCAAAGACTCTGTGAGAAAGGAGAGAGAGACAAGGTGAGAAA
Organism: Agrypnia vestita; assembly: GCA_016648135.1. NCBI lineage: Eukaryota > Metazoa > Arthropoda > Insecta > Trichoptera > Phryganeidae > Agrypnia > Agrypnia vestita. The sequence continues at coordinate 1,506 of JADDOH010012050.1, forward strand.
AAAAAATGAAGAATATATGTGACGTCAATACTTGTATTTTATCCAAAATAAGCCAAGCACTTATCCTGTAAAAAATATGACTAACTTGGTGGGCTCTCAGGTCATACTTAAGCTCTGACTGCATAGTCATAGTCATTGGATGTCTCGCTGCCAAGTCAAACGAGCCCATCACATACTGTTTTTAAAATTTATTTATTTTTAAATGTCGGCATCTGACATATGTACCTATTGCCTGATAGTATCATCAATTAATATTATTATATTATCTTTTTGTACACATGTTTAGTACAGCATGAACATTCTTTATTTCTTCTTTTTCTGGAATTTCACCCCTATGGGGTGTTCTTGCCACTAAACAAGTATATTTCTTCGTTGACAATGAGTGTGTTGATGCATGTTTTTTTCTTTATTTTAGAAATTGAAATTGTGAATGATTCGTTTAATTTGAATGTAGAATAAACATTATTCTGAGTAGATGATTAAATTATAATGTAATGTAATTAATTAATTATAATGTAATGGAGAAGAATATAATTACATAATTTTAGTTCATTTAATTTTTATAGATTTATACCTATTGTTGACTTTTAGGGATATTGTTAGTAATTTGATCATTGAAAGATAATGGGGTAGGGTTGTTAATGGGGAAAGGAATATTGTAATAAGATAAAATTTGAGTACATAATGGTTATTGATGGGGCATTCAAATTTTTTTTTATTTGTTTGCTTTTTTTAACCGCAATGTTATCTTTTTGAAAAATGGTTTCCCTAACACAGATAAGGCCTAAGCAAATTCTTTTCTTCATTTTCAAAGTATTTCATTTTCATTAAAAACAATTAATGTGATTTGTTAATTATTAACTTTTATGTAAATTTAATTGTCACGAGTTGATCGCATCCTCACAAATAAATTACTTTTATCAAATGCGTTGATTTATTTAGTGATTAGTTTTACCAATGACTACAAAAGTTTGAAGAATGCTCCATTATTAATGAGAAATACTTTATATTATTATAATACAGGATTATTTCATTCATTGCAATATCTGGCCTGATATAGGTACCTATATCCTTCATTTTGATCAACACCTATTCTGAGGAAAGAAATTTGAACCCTAGGTAAAGTCATGTGGCAGAGGCGAAGGAATCTATCTTCCTTGGATTTATTTTAATAAGTTTTTTTTCAATGCAATCTTCAATGTACATAAGTACAATGTAATGTACTTATTTTAAAATTATAGATGATAAACTATAAAAAAATAGTTAAAAGTTTGTATTCAAAATGTGCTTCAAAAGCTCTTTTCATTCAATTTGCATCATCATTTAAAAATTGTTAATAAGAAAATAGTTACTCATAGGATATTAAATCTGTGCTACAGAGCGGATGACACCTTGTTTCTCTTAATGCAGGTTATAAATTTAATCAGTGTAAACAGATTTAATTGATATAGATAAAAAAAAATTGAAATACATTTATTATATGGTACACAGCTTATGCATTATATTGGTGTACTACTGATACATAATATATAGGCCCTTTTGGTAAATACATAATAATATGAGGGATATAAAAGAAATAGGCAGTAATATCCAAAAAAATGTTTTTTTATTTTATTTTTTTATTTACGCTTCAAGAGGCCCAATTACAGATGCTAAACACAACAGCCCAGACTCGAGTAAATCACGGATTGTTCCGCACAGATTGCGGACACGACGATTTTAATAAAACTGTATATAGGGTTGAAAGCACGGCCCGGTGCCTGGCTACGGCAAAGCGGTATTTTTTATGGAATTGTAAAATTATTAACATTTAAAAATCTAAGACTCTAATTATAGAAATGTGGGTGGCTTGGTATGTCTAGATTTGAGTCACAAATTTACACAAAGGAGATTAAAATATAAAACACCAGTTTCAGAGTATTAGGTAGCCGTAAAACTGAACAGCGCGACAGACATTACGACAGTTAAAGCACGTGAAAAAATGCACACACACGCTGTTCAGTTTTTGACAGCCTTTTTAAAATAATACAAATATAAAAAAAATATATATAAATCAAAATACTTCACAAATAAAATTACATATTACACAGATTCATGGATACGATATAAGAAATTTTATTTTATTTTTGAAAGGTTCACAATGAAAAACACATAACATGATATAGGTAATTCAAATATAATACAATAAGTTTAAATGTTTGTCATCACTTAAATGTGAACACAGCAAACATAGAGATAAAAAGTAAAAGCTAAAACACAAAAGAAAGAACTCAAATGCAAAAAAAATAAGATTTCCAAATTGAATGAAATCAAATATTATGGAAAACTGTTTATAGGATTTTAAAGGAAAGGAATAGGTATAATAATTTACCAAAGAATGTGAAAACCAGACAAAAATCAAAATGTTCAAGGAAGAAAGCAGATGTTATATCACAGAATGAATTAGTTTATAATAATAAGTGATTAATTAATTAATATTATATAATAAGTAAATGTACAAACGGAAAGTATTAGTAAATAATAAACTAATGATAATTAATATAAATTAACTTTGTTTAAACCACTTATTTATTAAAAAAAAAAATCAACATGTTTCAAAGCCAATGGCTTCTTCATCAGGAAAACAAAAATAATATTTAAAAATCGAAGTATAGATCAAAATATTAAAAAGTTATATATGGAAAATAATAATATAAAGTACCTAATTAATATGAAAATAAATTTAAAAGATAACTATTTGCAAAAAGGACCTGATTATTATTATTACCTGAAAAAAAAATTAACTAATGTATTATTAGCTAAATAAAGACTTTAAAATAAATAAAATAAAATAATCATTTTCTACAATAAGCAGGGTAGTTTCTACCAATAGGTAAGAGACTAGGTTGTCTTGGGCGGCAAAAGGGTGAAATTTTTAAAAATAAGTAAATGAGGAGAAAAATTAAATTGAATAATCAATTTGTTTTTAAAGGAATATTATATGTCATCGAAAGCAAAAAATTTTAAGTTTGAATATGTGCTGAACTATCTGTGCCAAAACAAGCTAGAAAATGGTTTTCCTAATTTGTTTGTAGCTCTTCATATTTGCTTTGTCTTGCTGGACATTGTTGAGGGATGGTGCACACAGTTTCTCTTTGTTACATAAAATAGTGCTGATTAGTGATTAACAATTGCATCCCTTTTACTGGGTTACAGCCATTATCGTATGTTTAAAAAAAATCTTGTCATTCGATTTTTATCAAAAGGTATAAAACATCAATGAAGAAATACATTTTATGAAATTCATTTTGATTTAGAATAAAAAAAATCTATTTTGTTTAGTTAGGAAACGTTCATTAATCATCACGTGGCCTGATGAAAGGGGGGAGGAATTAGGTAGAATGCTTTGCTGGGCTACGTGAGGGCGGGGGGGGGAGTCGAGCTACGTAATTCTTAATTTATTTTATTTTGCACAATTAAAGCTGTATAGAATATGTGACAGCGTGTGGATATTTATTTCCATGTTTTGGTTTATATTTTTGTATGTACACAATATATACATACTGCTGTGAGTATATGTGACTTGTCATCACAGTGTCATCGGGTGGCACGGTCTGGTGCATTCGAATTAGCTAACGTGCCACGCTGGCCCGGTATCAATGTATTAGGCATACGGTAACTACATTAAAGTTTGCTTGCACTCTTCAAATGACAGTCGCGTATTACTACACCACTCGGTGAGAAAATTATTTTATTTTATTCTGTTGAAGTGAATTTTAGTCCATCTTTAATTCTAGTTCTCGTTGAAATGTTATATAGAGTTAAAAGTGTGGTTGTGATATGAAATGATGCTGTAAAATAAACGTTATGAGGCTTATCGGAAACGTTTTTCCAACGAATTTTCAAGAGCCTAAATCCAAAATGATGTCAATGAGATATAGAAATCTTCTATATGGACAAAGAATCATTCATTATTAATTAATTAAATAACTTTGTATTGACCATTTGGAGTAACTCTATGTCTACCGGTTTCGATACCCCTGTATCTTTGTCAGAATGGACACATACTAACTCTCCATTAATTATTTTAGCAAAAAATCCTATTTGTTTGCTATAATAAGTAATGGATAGTTAGTATGCGTCCCGATGAAAATACAGTGCTATCGAAACCGGTGGATGTACAGTTACTCCAAATGGTTAATACAAAGTTATTTAATTAATAATAATTATGTCCAATGACAAAGTTAACGATGTAAACCTAAAAAATACAGGACAAAGAATCATTCCCTGTTTATTTAGAAAAGTAGGTGAACCACTGCATAAACAAACTAAAAATGCTGCAACTCTTCTTAGTTTTTTTACGAGGCAGGTAAATATAATTTGTTCTATTTTAATAATTAATTATCACTCCTGAATAATTTTGTGTCTGTTATACTGATGCACGTTGCTAAATCGCTCAGGTTCGCACTAGAAAACTCCGTACGTAAGTTTCCACTTTGTCACACGCTTTTCTATATCTATAATTGAGCATCTTTATGATTGGTACCTAGTCGATTCAAGATGGTCGACAATATATTATTTATATTACTGGAACACTAATTTCAAATAAATAATTTTTTAACAGTTTAATAGACGCGTGCACATTTCTTGGTCTCATATTCCCGCTACATTTTGCGCGCGCACGCAGCGTGCACAATTACCGTTGTAATAAAAAAATTACCCTAAATGCGCCAAAAGAAGTATAACTTCAATAATTTTCTCTATCAAAATCGCTTGGAAATGCTTTTACGTGAAACGATGGAATCACCCATATACATATTATGTAGGTAGGTACTTATAAATTCATTCAAAATGCAATTAAAAATTTAATATGAAAGCAAATAATCATAAAAAAAACTTTCTTTAAATTAGTTTTGAACAGAACGAACGTAAAACTCTAGCGGGCTAAATGTAGATATGGTGGTCGGCAAAATAGGGCAATTTAACATTTTTTTAATAGAAAAATAATAACTTTGGTTTAGAAAATACGTTTATGAAAAAGATTTTTTTTTAAATGTATATTAACATCAAAAAACTATTTTGAAAATCACCATTTTAAGCTCCCGCCAAAACGGTTATTTTCGCAAGTGACGTCACGCATCAATTTTTATGTCAATCCAACGTTTAACACGTAACAGCACACTCGCGTATTTTTTTTTTTTTTTTTTTAATAAAAATAGAGATGTTAACACGGAATACGTGTCACATCAATATTCTAACTATTTTCAAACTAAGCTAGACGTTCATTTGTTTTTTCGCATGTATCGTCTGCGAACATCTTTTTCCAACAATTTTTAATGACATTGGACAGACTATTTACTTATATGAGCAATATAATATATGTACCTATAGGTCCTAAACTTGATCCTGTTATAACTCATGTTGCAATCTTGCATAATTCGCTATTTGTAGCGTTAATTTTTACCCTTACTTTTTGTAACGGACAGGATGATTGATGGCCCTGAAAAGGGCCTTTACAAAGAAGATGACATTGTCGAGTTCCATGGCTCGCTGCGGTCACCAATCAAGGCGGACCTGTGACGTCATCTTATTCACGGGCGACCGGGCAGGACGCCGGTGCGTCATCACCACCCTGAGGACCGTAAAGACGGGGCCTATGCCTTGATAAATTTGTGAACAAATTTATGTATGAAAATTTATAAAAATAAAATGGATGTGACGTGTTTTTTAATTATAACATATTATTGTAAGAACCTAAATATTGACATATATTTATGTACTTTGTCACATGTTTATTTTTAATAAACGAGAAAATCGCTGTTGCGATAGACCGGGGTAGTGAGTGTAGCCAACTGTATGGCGTAAAGACAGATTTGAGAAATATTGTTGAATATTTCCGAGTGACGGCGGTGATGGCCAACTGTATGGCGGAAAAACAGATACAGGAAATATTATTTCCTACGGCTAACTGTATAGCCTGACAGACAGAATTATGAAATATTGTTTAATATTTCAACATATGTATCCGAGGACAGAGACTTGGTATGCGGAAGAAAATCGGGCTGCAGACCTATTGACTCCGACAAGTCGCGAAGCCTTGTCTTGTCAGATATCGGAGAAATCTACAGATACAGTAGCCGGCAAACATCTTGAAATTCTACGGCGTAGTGGGGGGAAGTTTGCGCATCTACCTTTCCACCAACGAGACCCAAATTTCGTCTTCTGCGCATTCCCCCACTACGCCAAAGAATTTCAAGAAGTTTGCCGGCAACTGTAACTGACAGTGTTTTATAGGCCTAGCGACGGGGCTTATCACTGATAAGGTCCCGGGCGCGATAGCCACCGAAAAACGGTATTTGTGCCAACAAATACGAGAGTTTTCGACCAAAAATTGATTTTCTTATATTTACGAAAAACGGGAGTTTTTTCAATGAACTTGGTATGAAACCATAATATTTTTGCTAAACAAAGTCATTCAGACTAAAATCTGAAAGAAAATCATGCAAATAAGAAAGTAAAATTTTTCACATTTTTTAGGTAACCGCTATAAGCAAGCAGTGATCCGATGACAATAAGGGTCATTTTTCAGTCAAACTTCAAAACTGTCCTACGAACGCTACAGCGATCGGATCGACTTGAAACCTTTTTTATTGTATTATTTATGTGAGAATCTATCTATTTTACATACCTACCTTGTCAGGGGCGCACCTGAAAATAAATTAAAATTATTTTTTTGCGACCCACTTTGAAATATTTATAAGTGACTGAAATTTTATTGTATATGACTGAAACTGATATCAAAAGTTACACCCATGTGGGTTCTTTGTAAATTATACTGGCAAAAATGTATAAACCATAGTTTACGATTTTGACAAATTTAATTGTGAAATTTTTCTGAGCAAATACCGCTGCAATCGGTATATATTTTTCAATAATAAATTAACTTCGGTCTTGCGGGTCCAGGCAATTACGTCATACTATAAGCAAGACATAGTACCATGTAAATGACGTAATTAAAATCCCGGTGGGGTGGCGTGAAAATTCTAAAAAATATTTGAATTCTGTAAATAAAACTTTCCAAGCCATTTTTTAGACAATTTCGCGTGCGCGAACGCGGAATAAAAACTCTCTATGATTGGCTCCCGGAAATAAGCCCGGGGGTATTGCCTTTGTGTATAAATTAAACTTCCGTCAGCGTACAGATTCATCCCGTTCTATGCTTTATACGCCGTCTGGACCACTTCACCTGACTTTTATTCATCACCTCTGACCTCTGCTCTACCTACTGCTTTTGGATTTGGATTCTCAACTGGACTAATGCAATCGGACAATTCACTTTTTGTGAATTTCAAAACAATCACTGTCAGCGGGTTTACGATTACCGCTGTGTAGTTTTGGTCTGTTCTGTGAGTCGAGTACGGGAGACCTGCGCATCCTTTATTTGCGTATTCTGTACGGAGCACTTTTGTTTTCTATTTGTCATGTAGTTTTGTAGCCATTCTTTTAAGGTCCTCGTATTCCATATTCATCCATTACTGTTAATAATAATACAGTTGCCGGCAAACTTCTTGAAATTTTTTGGCGTAGTGGGGGAATGCGCAGAAGACAAAATTTGGGTCTCGTTGGTGGAATGGTACATGCGCAAACTTCCCTCCACTACGCCGTAAAATTTTAAGATGTTTGCCGGCTACGCAGCATCGCTACATTCCATTCATACGTCTGTGTATCCTGTCTAGGAAATTATTTAAAGCTCCTAAAAACACTGCATGATTTTTTATGAAAATGTTAAATGAAACCATAAGTGACTAGCCGCGAGACTCAGGCAACGAACTGCGAGCCGAGTGTGTGTATAGAAAGCTTCTTTTTTTTGAAAAGTTAAGGTTTTTTGAAATTAACATTCCTCGTTAATATTTTGGACCAGATAGCAAACCTTTTGAATAATTTTTGGAATTTTTTTATAAAAAATATTTTTCCATTTTTCGGTCGGAAGTGAAATATCTACAACTCCCTAACGTCATTCGCCGATTCCATTGTATAGTATGAACGCACCCCTGAAAAACAAACGTCATCAGATCACCAGATGATAGGGATGGGTCGTCGACGTATTTACCGTCGACGAAACGAGACCGTCCACGTCCATCCATCGACGAGACGATCAACTAGTTGAATTCGTCAACTAGTTGACGCGTCAACTTCGTTACGCGGACGTCGCGGACGTTCTATCTAAACATCGGGACGATGGTCAACTGTCTACGGTTCAACGCGACGCTTCTCGACGGCTCAACCGTTGGCTATTTTTATGACGTTAATTTTTAAAATTTAAAGAAGTTCGAAGGAATATAGTTTCGGGGAAAGTAAAACCGCTACTTGTGCTTATTTGTAAAAAGAAATATTTTATTATTTATTTGTTTACGCACATTATAGGCTTTTACATATTGTTTTATATACTTCTTTCTATATATAACAAAGAAAGAAGTAGGTATACACAGCAATATCAGGTGTTAGCAGTAAAATATAAATATAAACTACATATATAAGCAGTGAAAGTATTGGGTATAAGCATTAAAATGTGAGTAAATAAAATGGAAGGAAACAATGATTTTGCGTAATAAAGGCACCAGTTATGAGGTGCGGTAAAAAATACTTTACATTTATTTATTATCTATAAATTTATAAATAAATACATAATTTAAAAATACTTTACATTTGAGATGTTATATAGAAATTTATTGAAGAATACATCTTTCAAAGTCAGGCTTTCACTTTGTGGTGACATTATTAATAAATAAATATATCTGTATTATTTGTCAACTTTAGTTTAAGGCTCAATCTGAGAAAAGGAACATTGTTCCCGAAACATGTAAAAAACCAATAAAAAGTGGTGTAAACAAAATTATAATAGATTTATTTTTTTATCTATAAAGTTGAAAATAGGGAATTTTCAATAAAAATTAATTAAACCTAAATTCAAGATTATATTACATATATAATAATTAATGTTGGACTCCTGAATAAAGACCATAGTTAGGTATAGAAAATTTTATTCCCTACAAGTTTGTTTATCATTTATATGCTAAAGTTGAAAAGTAAGGAAATAACACAATAATTAAATTTTAGCATCCCTTTTCAGGTAGATATAAGAAGTCGAGATCGATCGAATAAAATATTGATTTTAGAAAAATATCTAGCCGGCCTGTTAATTAATAATAGTTCAATAAAAAATAAAATAATTAAACAGAATTGTTTTATTTTATACAGCGTAAAATTAGGAATTCACCGAATCGTCGCACGTGACATCACAAAAAATCAAGTAAAAAATAATAGATAATAGCTTATTAAGCCTATCTCGCCCTACGCATGTATTCAAATTTCAAATCTCTAGTCATAGTTCGTGTACACAGATCTGCACTCTATGGTAGTGTACTTTAGAGTTGAAATGAAATTACCCGTCGAGCCGTCTATGACGTTTATGGCATCTACAAGTCGTCAGCGAGAGATGAGAGAGAAATAAACGGAGACGTTTTGTCTTGCTCTCGCTCGTTGCTTTGTAATCTCGAATCGTCCACCGACCACGGCGTCCGCTGTCCACCGTCTACGAATTCAACTAGTCCATGCGATAAACGTAAACGGTCGACGCGTCGATGCAACGTCAACGGTTGATTTCAACTAGTCCGTCCATTCAACGCCCATCCCTACCAGATGACGAGAACTTTTAAAATTTTTACAAATGGTCTGCGAGATCCTGCTATTCAACGTATTCAACGCCCTATATTTTAATGTTGGCAAAAATATTGTTGTCATAAAAACAAATATTTCAAGAAAACCAGGAGCAATCGTGTGATACTAGCTGTTATCTATTTGTTTTCATTGGCCAGGAAAATTGATTAGTATCGCACTTATTTTTATCAGATCTGATAAAGCGTATAAAACAGCTGAAACTCGCCGACTGAATCGCAGATTATCTTTTTGTTTACTTCAACAATGGAGCTCCTAAGTGCTGATGATCCAACATCTTATTCTAGACCAGGTTTCATTCTTCAATTTACTTTCATCCTAGTTGATTTATTTTATTAAAATTCTTTTGATTTTATTGATGTGGGTTTTAGAATGAACCTGTTTTAATTTATTACGTGAATTACCTTTATTTCCCTTTGTTTTTGTTTCATTTTATCATTGAAATTTTTGGTTTCAATCCAACTTTCGAAAACTGACAGATAATTAGAAATTTGTGAAAGCCAAGTTGAAAGAATTATTTACATAGATATATATTTATTTAAAAAAATTTATACAGTTATACCTATGTACATTTTTCTTAGTAAATTTTTCAAAATGTTGAAAAATCCTTGCCTAGTTCTGTAAATTGATATCAAATGCTGTACAATATCTATTTTGTAATGCCTGACCACACAAACCACAAAACTGTTTTTCAATTTATTTATCTCATAATTTTTCCATTAGTATATTTTCTATTTTTGTTTTATTTATATAATAATAAACAGCGTTTATTTTTCTTACAGATTTGCATGTCATTAGAAATATAAATTTTTCCCTTGATGTTGATTTCAACCGCAAAGTCTTAGCTGGCAGAGCAACTCTTTCAGTTGATAAACTGAAATCTAGCAACGATCTAGTGAGTACATAATATCAGTTTACTTAATCAAATATGAGCACAGCTATCTACTATCATATATCAGACTGATAAACTTAATTAAGATTTTTTCAATGATTTTTGTTGCTAATAGCGCTCCAAATATTTTAACAACAATTTCGAACATAAATCCAGTTCTCCTGATAAACTATATAAATATAGATAACATATGTATAATCTTAATATAAAAATTAGATGTTCCGACTAGTCGGTAAAGCCGACTATCCGGCCACGTTCGTAGTTAGCAACTATTTGGCAAAGAGCGCTGACTATCCGGCTTCTTTGTACTTTGTTTTCTTACTTTGTCTGTATTTCTATCTTACTTTGTATGTATTTCTCAATAAAATGTATATAGAAGGAATTACATTAAGTAAAAATCTTGATTGTTAATTAATATTTTTATTTTAGAATCAGTCTTACACATTTTGAAATGTAAAGCAACTTTTCCTTTGGTAATCAACTAATTAGTCTCTAAAATTACTTACCTATAAAGAAAAAATATCTATGACATTTATCAAACAACATTAGTATCTTAATTAACAAAAAAAAATATAATATCTTCTTACCTTCAATAAACATTTATAAATATTTCTTCTTATCTTATTTAAATAAAAGAGTAGGAATTTTTTTATTAACAGACTAAGTAATATTAAACCAAGATTACATGTGCATGATGTGCTGAAAAAAAACATTCATAAAAATTCTAAACTTTAACTGCTTCATAAAAACAAAAATAAATAACTAGTCTAACGTACTTATATGATTTTGACTTATATGATTATAAATGATTGTCCAATTAGTCAAAAAATCCATACATGAGACTTTCTTCTTGATTAAATTTTAATGGAGTTCTTTCACTTTAATGAACAATAACAGTATTGTCTTTATTTTTTTACACAAAAACACCGCTCTGACCCGTGCACAAGCAAATATCAAGAAACAATATAAACACGTTCCGACACGCTCGCAGGCGGCATGCTAGTGGTAGTGCTTTAAAAATCTAATTATTATGTCCATAATTTTCACATCTTGAGTTCTGAGGACATTTCAAAAGTACTTCGAAAAACGAAACAGCATATTATAATTAATCAAAAGGTACGGCTTATTTTTATTTTCAGAAGACTGCAAACCAATTGCAGCTGATTTATAAATTTTTATTACAGATCCTTGATATAAGCTGTTTGGTTATCCTCAATGTATCACTGGTGTCGGGCGAATCCCTGGACTTTACAGTCGGGGACCATCTTGAAGGAATAGGTTCTATTTTTACTATTCATCTTCCGGAATCAATTGATCCATGGTAAGTCATATGTTTTGATATATATACATACATCCATATACTTGAATGCATAATAAATATGATATCCAATCGCCTTAGCAGGGGCATGCAGTGAGAAAATTGAACAGTTATAGGTAGACATATTTTAGAAAAAAAAACTGCTATCTCGTGATGTTCTTATCACAATTATTATCATATTATTCAGATTAAATAATATTAAAATATTCCGTCAATCAAAAATGTAATTTTGTTATGTTTCCAAAATATGTGTCTACCTACACTCATCCTTCAATGTTTTGACTACACCCCTGCATCCTAGTAGTAGTAATGTGCACTTTATTGCCACTAAGAAAAAACACCAAAGTAGTGTTTCTTTCTATCAGTTCTATTGGAATTGTATGTTTTATATGTAGATTATTTTTCCTGCTGGCAAGTATATTGATCATCTCTTATTATAAATTTCATTTAAGAAAGACAATGGAATTAGTGTGTGTGTGTGTAAGCTGTGCATAGGGGTATAAACACCGACACAACGAAATAATATGCCTCGTACGCATAACCAAACGGCTAAAGGCCGGTTGTTTCAAGTTGGATTAAAGTAAAAGTTTGTTTGAAGCATAGATTTTTGCATTTTCCACCAATCAAATGTTCTGTTTCCGTAAAAATCTATGCTTTACTTTAACTTTTATTTTAATCCAACTTGAAACAACCGGGCCTAACACATACCAATTCAATTATCTTTCTTAAATGAAAAGAGGTCTATCTACGGTATTGACAATTTATTATGCAGCATTGCAATGGTTGAAGATTTGAAATAAGGAATAGTTCAAAATGATTGTTTTACAAAAAGTGTCGTATTCACTGAGTTAAACTAAGTTAAAATTTTTTATCCATCTCTATTATTTCATTTTTTTAAATTCACTACACGTTTCACTATACTTTGATACCAATTCTGATGATTATTACATAAATTTTAAGATCGTCTACACTAGGTGCATTTGTAAAAATGTAAATAGCGTGTATCGTTTTACTCGTGTTTAAGTTCCTTAAAATAAGAATAAATGTTTAAATATATAATTTTATAAGATTAATCTTGACTTTTTTTTGAATTGCCACTCAACTAGCCCTTGGGCACGTTCCTGAGTGTCGGTGTAGTTTTGTAGCTGTGTAACAGTTATTTTAAATTATATTTCAGACATAAAAAGCATCATAACGGATAAAAACATGAAATAAATAATAAAAAAATACTCTTTCTCTTTCAAATTATTTTCAAATGAGCATTCTAAATTGCAAAGTAACAATTGTGGTGTATAGATGCAAAACCACCACTATCCATATGGAGCTCCTATACTCCACAGTTATCTTGTTAATTTTTAATTATTTAAATATGTAATAATATGTTTGTATAAAATACTACAATAGTAGAATCTCGTTAAGTTGAAATTCAAAGGGCAAAAAAAAGCATTTCGAATTATGCGGAACTCCATTATGTGATTCGAAATTCACGGTGCAAAAGAAAATAGTGATGTGATTGTGAAATTCACCAAAAATCATTGTATTTTTGCATACAGTAAAACCTCATTATTTATTGTAGTATTGCGAAATCCAAGGGACCGAAAAATATCAATTTCGTTATAATGAATTCCCACATATAACAATTTTTTTTCCTAATGTGTATATTGTGCGCCATAGCAAAAAAAAGTACCGCAGCCTTAAAAGAGATTGCAAATGGTTTTGAATACGTCCCCATTGTCGGTTTATATGGATGCTACATAATAAGATATTCAGCAAACAAAGGAAGTTAGGAGTATTTAAAACTAATGTCCCTGAGAAATCTGACACTTTTTTTCTAAAATTAATAGTCATATAAATTACAAAGGTATGTATGCCGTAAAACGCGTGCAGTAAAACATCGATCTCTTAAAATTATATAATTTATTTTCCGTTGTTTAGTTTTGTATTTAATTAACTCAGTTATTTAACTCAAAATAAGAATCTCGGATGATAATATTGGTGACAGAAAATGCTGCGAACGCTATGCCGCGCCAGTAGTTATGGCCTTCGAAAATGCCGTACACAATGCAATCAATGTAAATATTCAAGTATAATATGAAAAGCGATAAAAGTTGATGGTAATAGAGAAAATGAAAAATTCTAATAACATTGCGCGTAATAAATTATCGTAGAGGCGTTCATAGAAAAGCAGGCGTACACATGCACGCGACTTTGTGCCCTACGACGCGGCGGCTTGCGGGGTAATTCCCTACCACGTGCGAGAATAACAATCTGCGCAATACAGTAGCCGGCAAACATCTTGAAATTTTACAGCGTAGTGGGGGAAAGTTTGCGCATGTACCATTTCACCAAAGAGACCCAAATTTTGTCTTCTGCGCATTCCCCCACTACGCCAAAGAATTTCAAGAAGTTTGCTGGCAACTGTATTATTATTTTGTTTGAACAAACGTTTTTTTTTTCGTTATACATATTGGGATATTTCGATTTAAGTAGATACAATCTATATGAAAAATGTGATTTAGTATTTTTACGTGATTCTAGAAGACAATACACACATGTGCCTCATTCTAACCTTTTTTGACAATGGGCAATAAAACTATTGTCCCAACTAGAGTTCAAGGGGATTATGGCAAAATACTTTATGGGGGCCCATTAAAATCCCAAGGAGGAATTTTAAAGAATTTAAAAACCCCAAAAATACAAAAATTGCAGGAGCCCCCTGCCCAGAGATTTATTGCCTTTTAGGACGGCCAGCCTGCAGGCCGTAAAACTATCAGCCTGCTTATCCCTGATGACATCTTGACAAAAAAATTCGTTTTCCTTATATATTTAGGTAAATGTATGGATGTGTCTTCCTACGGAACTAAATTTATTTCGTTATACATATTAACGAAATTTCGCTATATAAATATATTTTTTTATGAAAAATTTATTGTGGGGGATTAATTTTGAAAAAAATTCGATATATGACGTTTTTCGATATAACGGGGTTCGTTATAACGAGGTTCTACTGTATTTCAAGAAACCTTTTCTAAATAGCAATATTATTATGCTAATACAACGATCGCTACATTTCTTTTACTAAAGTACCCAATATTGACATATTTGTTGTTCTCACTTGCGAAAAAATCAAAAAAATAATAATTTTGTGGAATTTCAAATTATGGGAACTAAAATGTCTTGATTTATGGTAAGGGGCTAAAAATTGCTTAAAATTACAAATCACAGGTGTCTTTGAGCTATCGAGGTTAATCTACAGTGAAATCATTTTGGGACTTGTGCTACTTGAACATTAAACATTAGCAAAAAAAACTTGGAGCATTTTGCGGACATTTTACCAGTCACTTAATTTACCTTTAAAGGTTACCTTATTTTTCATTCTAATTATTTTCATGTTAAACATTTTCCAATGTATACTTTATTTTTTTGTTATTTTGTATTTACTATGTGTATTTTTTATGTAGGTACACAATATGTAGTTAATACTGTATAATATATATTTTCTTTTTCAGCTTTGAAGTATCTATTCAATATGAAACATCGCCTGAGGCAAGTGCTTTACAATGGCTGGATCCTCCCCAGACAGCTGGACGAAAACATCCATACCTCTTGTCTCAGTGTCAGGTTACGAAACTACATATTTGAATTGTGTTAGGTTCTAAATATTTTATAACTTTTTTGTTTTAATTATTTGAAAGTATTATGTTAAGTGATTAGAATGGTTTTCGTTCAAGTATTCAACTGGCTTAATCTGCTTTGCAGCCCGTTCCAAAAACATGTAACCTTTTTTAAATATTGAATGGCATCGGTAAACTCCTAGAAGATACAACATACAAAACATATTTTGTCCCACAAAACTCACATTTTCATATACAGTAGATATTAAGGCGATCATCCGGCAGAGTGAACAAATTTCACAATTTTTTCTCTTTTCTTCATTTTAAAAGCATCGTAGGTTTGGTAACTTATTAATTATTTATATAATTTAGTTTGTGTCATTTTAAGAAGATATCCGTTTTTAAAATATATGTAACCTGATGAATAAATTTTAAAATGATATATTTCCATACAAAAATGTGATAAAAAATGCAAAAGAAGATATAAGAAAAAATGGTGAACTTCATTCACTCTGCCGGATAATTGCCTTAAAAAATCCAACAACCTCTGGACCTGAAAAGTCATAGATTCTCTATGTTTACATAGGGCCTTTCGTGGCTAGTGGCAAAACATTTGGGGAATCTTATTTATTGAATTTTGTATAGAAAACAATATTTACACTTTTGGTGAAATATCGATAATAACAAAAACCTATGTATGGTATTAGTAGAAATTTGGCTTTTAAATCACCACTTTTGCCTTTAATTTTTAACTCTATTTTAGGCTATCCATGCGAGATCTGTGTTCCCTTGCCAAGACACTCCAGCTGTTAAATTCACTTATAGTGCTGATGTTACCGCACCCAAAGAATTCACTGTGTTGATGAGCGCCATCAGCAAGGGATCCTGTCCCGGCCCGCATGGTGAGGGCAAAAGACATACCTTTAGTCAGCCTGTCCCCATTCCATCTTATTTACTAGCCATCGCTGTCGGAGTACTAGAATCCAGAACGCTTGGGCCAAGGTAATTATAAAATATGTTTTTATTTTCAATTTACAGATTATCAAGATATAGTAATGAACCTAATAGATAGTTCTAGTGCTTAGCATACTGAGAACTTTAACCAATATTGAAGAGTCAAATCTTATCAATTTATAATTAAAAGTTATTAATATATTTTTATTTTGTAACATGCTTCAATATATTAAAATTGATCAAAATGTTCCCTTTTAATTCTTCTTTATATTTATGTATGAATGTTAATAAACACAAGAGTATTCGCATTGAACATGTACATATATATATGTATGTAGTAATCAGGACATTGAAGTGCGAGTTGTATATAAACACGTATTTTGGAAAAAAGTGAATGAAATACATATTTAGGTATCTTGAGTATTGAATATATTAAAATCGGAAGAATCCCATATCCGTAACTTCTGTAACTTTTTATATATTATTTTTATTTTTTATAAATAAATACTTATTTAGAACCCAGCGGGTAACATAGACCAAATTTCCTCTTCTCCCTTTACCCCACCCTCCCCCATGATACGTTTTCTGTACAAATCTGCACCGTTTAACAGATCGTAGTAAATTTCTTTAGGATCTTACCCAAATTGAATACTAATTCTTTAGGAACGACATATAAAAGTTCGTTATTTTCGACGGGATACAGCTAGTATGCTAATAATTGTGATAGGAATACATATTTTATTTGGATTTATTTCATAGGAATTCCAGCCAAGTCAATATATTCTGTATTTGCTCCTATTCAATCTACCGAAAGCAGTCTTTCAAAAAATCCAATTACTAGGTGTGTTCAAAAAATATTGAACCTTTGTTCATACACACTTTCATATTCTAATTTCTTTCCCATAGTATCAATCAAAGTAGTTCCCTTGGTACTGAAACACTTCTGGATTGGTTTTCAGCTGGGCCGTCCCGTTCCGCATAATGTCTTTCTCTTGATTCGATTCAGGTCCCTTTCGGAGATAATTTGAACTTGGGGAATAGCCATAAATTACACAAAGCCATGTTGGAAGAGTAGGGAGCCTGACACACTACGGGAATCCTGTGCTTGGCCAAAAAATTCTGAATCAGATGCGAAGAATGGGTAGGTGCATTATCATGAGGAGCTGCCCACTTGTCCAGTCATTGCACAGCATCACAAGGCGTAGAAGGACCTCCTGATAGTGCTCCTTGGTAATGGTTGTATCTAGTGGTGCAGACTCGTGATGCACTTTCCTACAGAAGTCAAAGAAAACAGTCTCCATGGCTTTGACATTGCTGCGAACCTGCCTTGCATTTTTTGTCCTCAAGAATGACGGATGTTTGATGTGAGGGCTGCATCTTTGTTTCTGGATCGTATCCATAAACTCACCGGTGGTGAGGTAGATGGGGTCATTGTTTGCTTTCTCAAACATGCGTCATCTATTGCTAAAATAATTATGATTGTAAGTGTAATATTAATGATTACCCCCTCCCCTCCTTCCCCTCCCCATACATTAAATTCTGTGGTATTCTGAAAATAGCAATATTGGGATGTGAGATCTTTATCCCAACACTTAGAGACGAAAATTAAAATAAAAAATAGACTAGGTATATACATCGGTGGTGTGGTCAGAGGGAGAAAGAAGTACATGACAGTTATCGGTCAAACATCAAATATAAATAGAGTCCAACAATATTTCTCTTTTCTATGGTCCAACGTGACAATGATAATTTTGCCAAAATTTTACATCAGGATGCTGTGGGAGGAGAAGTTTATAAGTGCATATGAAATAATCTTTATTCTGTAAGCTTTAAATGCAGCATTAGTATCTGGTTATTTAATGTAATTTTAGTCGAAATATGAGAATTGTGAGGTTACGTTTGCGGCGGAGGGCAGCCGTCAGACCAAACCGGAGAAAATAATTGCAAATGAAGGTTTTTACTTTAAGAGAGATACGTGAAAATATACAAATCTTTTTATTTATGTACAATGAACACCGAATACCGACGTACCTATGTCTCGTTTATTTTTTATTTTAATATTTGTCTATTAAGTGTTGGGATAAAGATATGACATCCCAATATTGCTATTTTCAGAATAGTACAGATTGTTTAGCCATATTGTTTTTATTTTTATTATCAGTTCTAATGTTGCCTCCGAGGATTGTGGGTATCTCCATTGAAAGCGCTGAGGCTTAAATATTATTACTCATACAGTGAATTAGAACTTGGTGTTTAAATTAAATTATTTTTTAAAGTAATACAAATTTTTCATTTATTACACCCGTTCTTCCATATTGCAGTACTTTTGCGTTGCAATTTTCATTTTTTACACTTGTTAACTTTTCTGAAACGCAATTATGCCATACAAAATTGGAACAATGATAAAGCTTTATCTTACTCGTGTTTATAATAATTTGACTTCAAAACATTTTCTATAAAATGCCACAAAGTTATATATGATTTGCAATTCTGTAAAATGTATAATGTTCATAATTCATGCTTGGAGATGATTGTTTTTTTACATGCTTTTATTTAACTCTCTTTGTCTGTGTGGTGGAATCTTTTTCTTTCACCAACTTCCCGACTAGCTAGAGCTTTGAAACTTTCAACATTTATGTAAAGTGGATGACTTTACATTATTAAATAATTTTAAATTAAAATTAATTTTAGTATTTCAATTAAAATTAATAATGTTACATTACTATTGAACATTGAATGCCCACAATATATATTCAGCTTTCAAATTTATTTATTTTAGTCGCAGCTTCAACTTTGACATTAGGCGTTGAAACAAAACATCATATTATTATTTAATATGGCAACTAAGATAGATGGTTTAATGAATTGTATTTTTTTAGTAAGAAAATGAAGGTAAAAATTTTTGTTTTTAATCTTTAAAATAATGTGTTTAATATTTGGATATTGCACGGGTGATGTTAAAAAATTTATTACAAATTTATGCAAAGAAAGTGTATAAAAGCATGTCTACAATTTTTTTTGATTTGTTTAATATTTCTTTGCATTAAGTTTACATAGTAATTGATACAGATGACACCACCAAGTTTATGTTTATAAATTCAGTACTGAAAACTTGGTACATCTGTTTTTTAATAAGATAAAATATGTATAGATTTACCATATTTCTATCACGCCGTTTTCCACAAGGAGGTTGAGACAGTGAAGCGCCACACTTTTCAGTCCCAGCATAGAACTCTCACCTCAAAATTCTTCGCATGTTGTATACAAGCTCGTCGATTTTTCAGGTTCCTAATAGGACTATCTTTGAGTGTCATGCTGAATCTTTTGAGGCCGCCCTGTAGAGCTAAATTCTTAAAATATGTATATCTTTCGTCATTATAATAATAACTTAAATTAATATACATATATGTAATATGTTTTTGCAATAATCAATGTTTTATTTTAGATCAACCATTTGGGCAGAGAAAGAAATCATTGAAGAAAGTGCTTGGGAATTTGCAGAGACTGATAAGATGTTGAAGACTGCTGAAGAAATTTGTGGACCTTACATCTGGGGTATCTACGATATTCTTGTCTTGCCACCTTCATTTGCATATGGTGGAATGGAGAATCCTTGTTTGACGTTTGTGACGCCAACATGCTTGGTAGGTACCCAATATTCATAATTCATCAATGTGCTGAATATTATTACTAAAACAAATTTGATATTTCACTTAAAGCATATCTATTTTTCAAAAAAATAAAGCTGCTACTGGAAAAACATATGATTCACTTAAAAAATAATCATTTAGGTACATAAAAATAAAATATTACAAGATTAAAAAAAGTGATATACATCATTTATTTTGGGGAAGCACCTACCGGCAATATAAAATTCTAGGTCGAAGACCTAGCAAGAGTTATATTTTTTAATAATATGTATAGATTTCTGTATCACATCTTCCTAAGGGCGAGTAATATCAACTTGGATTGGATTGGATTGTGTGATTGGTGGGAAATGCCAGAATCTATACAATAATACTATATATAAATGAAAGGTTACTACAATCCTAGTTGATTATAGTAACCTTTCTTAGTGTTATATAGAAAAGCCCCGTTTTTACGGAATGAAATACATCGTAAGTTCAAATTTTTAGAACACACAAGTCCAAAAAGTTAATTTTATAGTTGATTAATCCTGATAATTTGTAATTGGTTAATTTTGCAATTACATCGCATTTTTCTTTGTTTCCTTGAATTATGAGTTAGTGGGGTTCTGCGTAATTTGAAATGTTTTTTGGGTCCCTTGAATTTCAAATTAACGTGGTTCTACAGTATGTGTCTATTTGTGTACTAAATAATTATAACTTTACAAATAAATTGTATGAATACATATTATTAATTATTATTATAAATTATGAATACATATTATTATTAATTATTTAAATTCAGTGAAAAATATCAAATTCAGTGAAAACCTAATGGAAAATTGTTTGGCTTCTAGGCAGGAGATCGTTCGCTTGCTGATGTTATTGTCCATGAAATAACCCACAGTTGGACGGGAAATTTGGTAACCAACAGGAATTTTGAGCACTTTTGGCTAAATGAAGGATTCACTGTTTTCGTGGAGAGGAAAATATCATCTCGTCTGCATGGTGAAAGTGCCAATGACATTAAATACCGCGATTTCATTACACTTTTGGGGTTGGCAGAATTGAAAGATACGGTAATGCTTCATTCTTGTATTTACTTTTTTGTTACTCTTAATATCCTTTTTAAATATCTGAAAACAAATTCATAATACGTAGGTACCTATAGCTAGACCGCATTCAAAAGAATGTGTTGTTACGATGCAAAAAATGAACACAAAAGAAGTTTTTCTAGTAAGTAAGTAACCTTTTTTAAACTAAAAAATATATATTTATTTGGAATATCATATTGAGGCTTGCCAGGCAACTTTCCCCTGCTTTCTTCTTACCGGACAAAGCTAGGGAATGGTATTTTGACTGTGGTCGACCTATAATATTAATATTGACAAATACAGCAACATTTTCAATTTTATTTCAACAGTTATTTTTGACGTTTGCCAAATTATTTAGCACTATTTTAAGTTATTATCTTTTATGGAAAGTGAATATATTTCATCTTTTTTGATAGATGTTATAAAAATACTAAGGTGTATAATATTATGTGTCTACCTTTTTCAGCTTGTTATGTTTTGAATATATACATATACACATTGAAATAATTTTTTAGGTCATTAACAATCTTGGTGTAAATAACCCACTTACAAATTTGGTTGTGAACCTGAAAGGATTGAATCCAGACGATGCATTTTCCACTGTTCCTTACGAAAAAGGGTCCACATTTTTACGATATTTGGAAAATTTGCTCGGGGG
This sequence comes from Agrypnia vestita, assembly GCA_016648135.1. Taxonomy (NCBI): domain Eukaryota; kingdom Metazoa; phylum Arthropoda; class Insecta; order Trichoptera; family Phryganeidae; genus Agrypnia; species Agrypnia vestita. The sequence goes on from JADDOH010012050.1 coordinate 23,376, forward strand.
ACCAGGTTTGTTTGATTATCTAATGAATAGAAAATTTACCTTTAATTAAATTTATATACAGTAAAACCTCGTTGATTCAAAATTCAAGGGACCCAAAGAAAACATTTTGAATTATGCAGAACCTCGTTAATTCAAAATTCAAGGAGCCAAAAAATTTTTTAATCACAATGCGATTATGAAATTCGCCAAAAATCGTAAAACTCGTGAAATAAAAACATTGATTTTGTGAAAAATGTATGTATTCTGCATATGCTTACTTTAAAAAGTCATTTTGAAACCGAAATATTATTATGTTAAGATGGTGACATTTTTAATGCTAAAGGACATATTCACATATTTGTTCCTCTCATTTGCGAAAATATCTAATTATTTAATTAACCCTTTGAACACGTTAAACGAAAATAAAATTTGATTTTCAAATTTTCCATAAAAAATAGATTATTCTATAAAATTCTTTTTAATTTTTTTTATCAATATCTTGATTCAATACACCAAAAAATAGTTGTCACATTATATTTTGAGGGGAGGGGGCTCAAAAAATGAAATTTAACGGCGCGACTAAAGTGGACTACCACGTCCAAAGGTAACGTTTTTTACAAGCCATGGACTATAGTCGATTTACTCATCGAAAGGGTAAAAAATATCGAGCGACTTTAGTCGATTTACGCGTCCAAAGGGTTAAAAAGCTTGTTGGTCTTGTGGTTAGGATACTCGTGATTCAAAAGTCGCGGGTTCGAACCTCACTCCAGACTAGCAAGATATTCCTATTTTCATAGCACAAGCGTTTAGCTTAGTTTGAAAATATGTAGTAAGAATATTGATGTGACATGTATTCCGTGCTCGCATCTCGTGATCTCAATAAATACGTGAAATAATAAGATAAGTCAGTAATAACTTATTAAATTAAACATTTTAACAACACAAACACAGTTATTAGAAAAGAGAATTCAAAAAGCGTTCAAGTCCGAGGAACGCAAACGTCGCAAACTAAAACTATCTGCGCATTAGGGTGGAGTGAAAATGTATGGAGAATATTTTTTTTCCTATTTTTGTAATAGCATAGTGGTAAAAAGTTGCCTATGGATGAGTAAATGAAGTATGTTAAATAGAATTTAACATATTATAACGGTTTGAGGTGCCCCAGCACAAAATAATTTTTATAAAAAGTATTATTTCATCTATTTTTGACAGCCTCAATAAGATGCATTAGGGTGGAGTGAAAATGTATGGAGAATATTTTTTTTCCTATTTTTGTAATAGCATAGTGGTAAAAAGTTGCCTATGGATGAGTAAATGAAGTATGTATGTTAAATTAAATTTAACATATTATAACGGTTTGAGGTGCCCCAGCACAAAATAATTTTTATAAAAAGTATTATTTCATCTATTTTTGACAGCCTCAATAAGATGTACCTTAATAATCAATCTATTGGAATAGTATTTTTCATATTATTTGAAACACATATTTTTATGTAATTATAAAAAATAACATTTAAAATTTAGGGTTTATGGTGCCCCAAAGCCTCTTAAATCAAAAATAAATCAAGAAATTTGCAAATTAAACGCGATTCATATTCATGAAATATTTGTGAAAAATTGTTATAAAATAGGCAAAATAAGTAGAAAATTCACGTTTGGTATTATAAAAAGGCATCATCTGACGTGATGACAGTCTGGCCCTGATAAAACCATCACGTTTTTCCTCACCACATACAGCACCTGAAGCTTCAATTACAAGCTTGATGCAACGCTCCACGGCTTGAGTTTGACAGGGAAAGAGTGCAATATTATTTTTCGTTCTAAGACCACTTTCTACAATTTCTTTTAAAGCTTCAGTAGATAAACTTTTAGTTATAGGTGGCTCAGTAACAGTTATTTGATTATCGTGCCAAACAATGATATCGGTATAATGGGAAGCATTGAAATTAAATGATGGAACTTTGAATTTTCAGATTCCTGTGACTTTCTCCGACCTTGCTTTCAGAATACGTTGGCAGGCCAGTTGCCGTATCACTTTGTTGTCATCTGCAAGCATGGCTATAAGAACATTTTCTGGATGACCAAAATATCAATTTCTTTGTAAAACTGGATCAATCGCTTTCTTCAAACTATCGTTTAAATAGCGACTACAATTAATTGTAAACCACAAACGCTGTGCTCCATTTACACACGAAGGATTGCATTTGATTTGAAGCCACGTTCGTCCATAAACTTTCATCACAAAATTGGCTAATATAAGAAGATTCTCTTCCGGATCAGTCTTTGTGACATATAATCGTAAGATCCTGTTCGCAGTCGTTAGCCACGTGGAACATGAACCGGGTTCTCTATTTGCCATGTTAGAAGGGAAAATACCAGTGCTAATGGCAGTCATTATGTCATGTAGATATGTTTGATCGGTGCTTAGATCTTTAGTAATAACAGGAAGCGGCAAATTTCACAACTGGCTTTTTTTCATATTGTTGCAGTTCAGATCCTATTGGTCCTGAAAAATATCGAGGTCCAGTAGTTTGACCATTAAATAACTGTCAAATGTGATAACTCACATTTGACAGTTATTTAATGATTGGGTGCGTTCAAAAACAAAAGAATAACTATTTCTACGATTTATGTAAAGTTTAGCATTTGGTTTTGCAGTAACGAAAATTGATAAGTTTTGTCCTAACGGGGGCACCTTTAAATGTAAACCTAGACAAAAAATATTATCGCATTTGCTTATTGTGCCTATCACGCAGCTTTTTGCGGGTATGCCATAGTAAAAATTTAAAAAAAATATATTTCACTCCACCCTACTGCGCATATCAAGAAGAAAACATAAGCAGGATTTCCCAATTTTAGGGATTGCGATATAATATCTATAGATTAATAGCATTCCATAAGGTACTACAAAATACATAAAGGACAATCCTACACAGGTGTGCGCGATCAAAAATCCGCGTGCATTATTAATTTTTGATAATTTCTAAAATAATTCAAATTATGTGACTTAAAATGTATTGATTTATGGCATAAGGGTCTAATAATTATCACGAATAACCGAGGTTTTCGAATTATTGAGGTTAATCTACTATGAAATTAAGATTTAGCGACTTCTGTATTTTAATAATTTCGAATTATTGGGGTTCGTATTAACAGGGTTTGCACTATATAAAATAAAATCATAATTAAATTTATGTGTTGAAAAACCAAATTTAATGTTTGAATCTCAAAACTAAATTTGTATGTCTAACAGGAATGTTTGGTTATTTTATTGTTCAAAATTTGGCACTTTATAATTTTTTACAGATGCATTTGAACCATTTTTACGAGCGTATTTGAACCGTTTCCAAAAGCAGTCAATCAAGACTGACGATTTTAAGGAATTTCTGTTGGATTATTTCAAGGAGAATGCAAATTTAAATAAAATCGACTGGCAAGGCTGGCTGCATACGCCGGGGATGCCTCTCCATATTCCAAAGTAAGCATTTCACAAAATTCATCCAAGGTTCGCCATACTGTGTGTGAAAGTCGAGTGCCTTTCAAAAGAAAATGGAATCAAATGTAAAATTTATTGAGTTAGACCTGAATTTTCATCAATTTCACAGGAGTACAGTTCTTTATTAATTCGGGGTCGGTAAAATTTTTGTGGCTAAATACTATTTTTCTTATTATTTATTCTGAAAATGTATCTTCTATTTTTTTAAAAACGTGTTAGGGATAGAGTTTTTTTATGTCCTATAAAAACAAAATAATTTTAAATTGGAAAAACCATGAAGTCATTAATTAATGTCACCGTTTTTCCGGTTAAACGACATATAATGACGGAGGTCTCAAAAATCAAATATATTTGTGTTTTAGTGAACAAATCAATATTTATTTACATTAAAATGTCTTCATGAGGTGGTAAGCAGTCTTAATTTTGCTTTACAATGCCTAAAGGACGCAAGAATGTGACAAATTTTGTGAAAAGAGTTTACTATGCTTATTTTGGAATGAAGTTTGGTGATTAAGATAATACATGGGCTCCATACATGGTTTGCACAACTTGTAACTGTGAACAAATGAGACAGTGGAAAAATGGTGAGAAAAATTCTATGCCTTTTGATATTCCTGTGGTATAGAGGGATCCAAAACACCATGGCGACGAGTGTTATTTTTGCTCTTGTAATATTGTCACGGGTTCGCGGGTGAGGGAGGCAAATCATGAAAAATTTCAATTGGAAACAGATTCCCTACAAGTCTTAAACATATGCAAGGGGGAACATACTTCCTCTGTGACCCAAACCCCTTGCCTAAAGAAGGAGTTTAGTTCATCGCTGTACAATTTTATACTCTGTGTTTGCCCTCAATTGTACATAGTATATTCAATCTAATCTATAGCTAAATATCTTGACATTATTAATTCTATTAATTTAAAAAAATATAGACTCGCTCAAAATTACACAAAAACTGCAAGATTAGTTCATTCATAATTAATTATTCAATAATAATATTACGTATTTTAGATACGACACTACAATGTCTGAAGCCTGTACAAATCTTGCCACGAGCTGGATAAATGCCAAAGGAGACTTTTCTAAATTTAACCAGTCGGCTTTTAAAACTTTGGATTCTCTGCAGCAGAGACAGTTCTTAGCGGAGTTGCTTGATAAAGAAGTGTCACTGGAAATGGTGAAGGCAATGCAGGATGTTTACCACCTGGACACAATTAAAAATTCTGAAGTGAGATGCAGATGGCTGCGGTTGTGCATCAAAGCCAGATGGACCGACAAAGTGAAGGATGCGTTGAAGTTTGTTAATGATCAAGGCCGTATGAAATTTGTTCGTCCTATATATAGGGATTTGTATGCCTGGGAAGCAGTCCGCAATCAGACTATTGAAAATTTCCAAGAGAATAAAAAGTATATGATGCATATTTTAGTGTACGTCCTAAAGAAGGATTTAAAGCTTGAACAATGAAATAATTATAATACTTAACATTTATTTTACAATTTTTTAAATATATGATTATACAAAAAAACTATTAAACTTTTATTTCAAAATGCATAAATATCTTATTTGAAGAAACTAAAAATCTATATACAGGAAAACTTCATTTGAGGCAATTATTTCATCCTGCAATTACCTCCAGCCAAGTGAAATGAAATACAATAAACAATATAATTAACTCCATGCACTTAAAAAATATTATTATCACGCAACTCTTCATCCCTTGCAAGTTTGCCCCTATGGAGATCAGTCTTTGAATTCGGGAACAGGTAATAATTACTAGGGGCCATATCTGGGCTGCTAGGTGGATGGTTAGTTATCATACAACAACGGGACCCTTCGCTGGAGTTTCCCACACTGCTTCTATTTAATATTAATGTTAAATCTATGTAAAAAAAAAAGAGATTTTATTATTTGTTTGTATCTACTTATATTTATTATTTATACCTACAAGTTTGGGAAAAACAATCAATTAAACTTAACTACTAGTCCAATTCTAAAAAAATTTCAAATAATTTTGTATAATCAAGAACTTCAGCAATAATTTTTCAAATAATTTAAAAAAGCAAAAGACATCATTCATTTTGTTATTTTGACATTTATAAAACACCCTGATGATGGAAATTTTTTTCCGAAACATGTAGGTGTAAATAATAAATATAAGTAGACACAAACGAATAGTAAAATCTTTTTTTTTTAAATTTCAATCTACAAAGTTGCTCAACCAATTGAAAAAATAATGTATGTAGATTATGGTGATATTTATTTTCTTAATATAGATTTTGGCAAGTGTTCATCCCTCCTTGAATGAAAATCTTATCACACGTATATTTAACAACCTCTGCATGTGCCTGACGTCTTTAAATGTCATCTCCCGCATTACTTAATTAGAAGTTTTTTTATTAAATTAAATTAATATTCATTGTATTTTAGGAACATTTAATTAATATTTCATTATATCGAGGGAGGAAAACCAGAAGGGCATTAGTGATTATTTTGAACTTTACAGGGTATTAAGTTTAGAGACCCTCTTACCTCTACAGGATAGCTCGCACATAGTGAGCAGGTCCTTTTATCTCTGTTTGGGGATGAGGCACGTAAGAAGAAAAACTAACTCAGCTCGGTTAGATTTCAGTTTTTATTTAACAGTTTTATACATGGTTCATATAACGGCCAAGGAAGGCTGACCCCCAAGTAAATAGGGTCAAGATCAAGTACGAGGAAGAATAAGAATGTTTTCACAAGGATGGCACTGCATGTACCGTCGCGCCCTTTCGGAAAAGAGACGTGGCAGTAGGATGCTGAGCGGGTTCACTCACGGCGCACTGCGGCAAAACAGGTGGAGGGGGTCCCGCGAGGACCGATGTGGTAATGTTGGATGGAGGTGCAGTTCAGTCATGCGCCACCATCCATCATTATGGGCTCGTTCCAACTAGAGATGTGGAAGTTTCTGCTACTAGCTGGCTGAAGATGCACATACAACAAGGAGCAAGGCGAGCCCGGACAGATGCACAATGACCGCATTGATTTACAAGAGTTTTTACACATACTAACTAACTAACTAACGTTGATCATTCGATAATTCACTGTGCTGCCCGTTATCGTGTTGGACTCGTTCCAGCAAGGGCTGCGGAAGCTACTAGCTTTTGAAGACACACATACACTAACATTAATCACTCGATATACAATGGACAAATATCACATTTGTACCGAAGCAAGCCTAGGTCATAGCGCTTCGCGTAATCTCAACTTCCTGAGACCGTCCTTTGAGATGTCCGGTTTTTGACTACCCTGTTATCTTTCGGGGCCGCTCGCTGGAAGGCCGCGGAGTTCCTTCTCGAACGTGCTAGTGAGAGACGCCTGCATGAGAATGTGGGTGACAGACCTAATATCCCGTCCGACGCCAGCAGGGGGGTACCTTTTTTGTTTTGTTCTTTTGTTTTGAAGGTACATGCCATGCGTGTCAAGCAAACGGATCATCTTGCTGACCTTCGATCGACTACTTAACAAGGAGAGCAATAGAAATTTCTGTCAATGTTTCTTTGATTATAAAACGATTTCCATATTTGTTAATCCAAAACACATATGGAGGCTAAAGCCAAGATAATGGTCCCATTGCATATACAACGAAAATGAGTATTTCACTATATTATTAAATGTGCTAATAACAAAATGAAAGATAATTTACGTTTAAATAGTAAGTATTAAATAAGATATTACACTTTAAAGTTCCGAAAAATGCACTGCATATTTTGACATTTCATAGGCAATATATGAGGTTAGGTTATTAGGTTTGGTTAGGTTAGGTTATTATGTTTGGTTTGTTTAATTTAGATTACGATCATTTTAGTTAGATTAAATTAACAGGACGTTAAATTATATAGTGAAATACTTTTTTTCATTGTATGAACAACGGGACCATATTCTTCGATTATTCCCATATGGAAATTTTTTAATAATAAAATAAATATGTATTGACAAAATCAGATTGAAAAATCATTATTTTGCTCTCATGTAAAGTTTGAAATAATCACCAACTCTTTTGGCTTTCTACCCTCGATGTGTATTTAAGGTATTTTACATGAACAAATTCAAAATCTTGATTATTAAATGACACTGATCCCTAAGCAGCAGCAGTCTAGATAAATAATATCTAGATGGATCGCAGAACCAAAACAACATTGAATATTGAATCAGTGTTACCACTAAAAAATTATAAGCGGAGTATTTGCAAGATTGTCTCATAATTTAATGGGCCCTACGAATGTAATTTTTATTTAACACCCTTTGGGGCTTTTACATACAATATAGGTAAAGTATTACAGTATTAAGCAATAACACAGGCTCCAGTGGGTGTCAGTAGTATTATGTATGAGTATTATTATTCACACAAGAACACTTCTTAAACCTCGTCAAACGATTGACATCGAGACCAGTCAGACCATGGAAGCCAGCACATAAGGATAACCGAGATGTTAGTAGTTATACTAGGGAAAAGTGCCTAGGGCCAACGATGATCCTAAAATGGCCCCGCACGGAGGTGGGTCTAGTGGTGCTGGTTTAACTGGCTCGATGATTTGGGGGCCACATGAGAGTAAGTACTCTCTTATGATGGAGAAAGTCCAAAATAAGTTTCTGAGATATCTCTACATGAGAGAGTACGGGCATTATCCTTGGCTCTACCCAACTGAGTTTCTCCAGGGCATGCTTGGCTACAATAGTTTAAAGACTAGAAGGAATGTGTATTTGATTACACATTTTTATCGATTGTTGCGCGGTACGATCGATAATACTGAAATTATGCAGAGCATTGGTTTGTATGTTCCTGATAATTACCTTGTTTCACATTCCAATATAAAGGACCAACCTGCCAATGGTTATGCCTGTTGGAAGAGCTACAGGTATGCTGAACAAAATTGCTCTGGGTATTGATATATTCAATGTGACAAGGGGTTTTCCGAAGCAGGATTCTTCCACACCTTTGACCAAATTGTTATTTTTGTTTTGTTGACCAGATTGATATGTTATTTTTAATTGTTATATATAATTATATCTTTAGAATATGTATGCATTGAATTTAAGTTTGTAATGTACATATTATTGAATAAATAAATTGAATTGAAAAAAGAATTGAATAAACCTTCGAATGGAGAACGATTAATCTGACATAGATTCACTTGTAGTTTTAGAATTCTCACTTTATTTCTGATTGTTTTGTTAAAATTGTATCACTAATATAATAGCTAGTAGCAAAAACTTTAAAGGTGGATTCCTGCCTTGATAATGAGTCAAAAATGTTCAAGCAACTATGACCTAATATCAATAGTTATGGAGATATCGTCGCTTAAGTTTTAATAAAAATCTGCAAAAAAATGCCCCTGATCCATACTGATTATACAACAACAGAGCACTAAAAATATTTACTTGAGTTAAATGCAAACAATCGGATTTCCTGGTAAAAAAATTGATAAACAACAATGAACTTTTTATGTACATACATACATTTGTGTATAATGGCAAAATGCACACAAGTTATTTTTCTACTGCTCTTTCGATAAACACTTGAATAAAATAACCACAACTAAAAACAGTTCTGTTTTGATTATTTATGGTTATTATCTCCAGGAAATCAAATATAAGTGCATAAACAGAAAAATGTTTTTACACTTACCACATAATACTTGCTTATATAGCATGCCTTTCATCTGCAAGGGATAGGATAAAACACCATGAATCAAACATGTTCTCAGCTTTTGGGATATAATTTTATCAATGCTGTAGAAAATGCATCCATATTCATCAAATAAGAAGCAGACAGATGCGGTTATGCGTTTAAAGTCAGAGTTTTTTGAGAATTGCCATTGAAAGTTTGAAAAATGAAATAAATTTTTTAATTCTCTATTTAATACAACAAAAAATTTACTGAAACTAACTAATACAAATGTCCTTAGGTTTTCACGGCCGTTCAGAATCTTCTGTGTATAGTTTTCTGGGATATTCTGCCGTGTGTGTGTGACCTCTCTGGCCAACGTTTCGGATCCCATTGCAGGGTCCATCATCCGGCGCTGCAGGATAAATCAAATAGACGATCCGCACAGTCCGACATCCGTTAGTAGATATATAAAACACTACAAGAAGACACACACCTTGCTTTCGACACGGTACTGCAATCCAGTATTTAACATAACACAAACTTGGAGACACCCTGACTTCGGTACGGTATTGCAAGGTAATACTTAACCTACACTTCAACACTCACTCATCACATCAGCCCTGATGATGGACCCTGCAATGGGATCCGAAACGTTGGCCAGAGAGGTCACACACACACGGCAGAATATCCCAGAAAACTATACACAGAATAACTAATACAAGTTTTGATATTATTTCAAAATATAATCTTTGGGTAAATCTATAATCTTGGGGAACTGTTTGACTTGTTCCTCAGGTATCTGGTCTAATCTCACAGGAACCTGTCTGCACTGAGGTATTTCATTTGAGATATTTTGCATGATATCTTCAGGGACAGCTGAATCCGGGTATATGAAGAGGCGTTGCATTGTATAACGTCTTTGTAAGTTTCCTTTTAATGAGCGGTACACTGCTTTTTTAATAATCTGTAACAAACATTTGATGATTGAAAAATGTCAATTTCACAGTGATAGAAGAATTACTTGTGGAATTAACACATTGGGTGTTGGGACTGCACCGGCACATTCTTCCTTTAACATAGGGATTTTTTAAAAATATATTTTTCAGTATACATACATATATTGTTTCTCTGAACATCTTACCCTTCTTTCATAGACTGTGAATGCTTTATAATAAGAGACTAATACTTTGGTTTGTGTACATATTGAGACAGATAAAATCCTGTTAATTTGAAACTCGTCATAATATGAAATTTTTAAAATGCACAAGTCTCAAAATGTTAATTTCATGGCAGATTAAATCCCATAATTCGTAATTCAAAATATATTTTAGACCCTTGCACCATAAATAATACATTTTAAGTCACATCAGACATTTTTTGATTTTGATTTGACAGTTTTAATTTGTGGCGTTTGCGCTTAACTCCTCATACCTAAACGTGTTTAAAAATTTTTAAACGATTGTGCTATGAAAATAGGACCTGGCGTCCTGGAATGGGGCTCAAACCACCGACCACCAGATCACTAGTCGAGGGTCATGCGAGCGCTACACCAAAAAGTTACTCTTAGTTATTACAAGTTAATTAGTTATTCTGTTAAATTCATAAATAAATTATACTACCTAAATCAGTAAAAAATATTATCAGAATTTTTTTAAGTGACGTCTATTAAAATCTTAGGTGAATTGGTTAATTCTTATAAAATTATTGTATATCATTAAAAAGGCTCACTGTTTTACACAGGCAAAAAAGATTGTAAACATGGTAGGGGTGATTCACAGATCAATAAAATATATAGACATGAGCTAACCCACAATTTTTGATAAACTGTTTGATTCCACGGCTGGTTCTAATACATTTTACTTGTTTTAAAAAATAACTACGAGCTTGTTTATTTTGAAACAATTATGAAAAGGACAATACTCTTTTAAAACTATAAATAAGTCCCGCTTTATTACAAAACATGTTTTTAATTGAAGGGACACGGTTTGGAATGAAATTTAAAAAAAAACTATATTTATTTAATTGTACAAGAATAAATACTTTAACTGCTTGTAAATGTGTATAAATATATGTGAGGGGGGATATAGTTAAAGAAGGGGTTTAGTTAATTTCACAATTTAATGCTCTATGGGGTGATTCTATGAAAACTGCCACTTCCAAAGCGATCCAAATTGAGATTTCCTAAACCATTACATTTTCCCAGTGGAAGAATTAATAAAAGTACTAACCAAGGTGGGATCTTTATCATGTAATTCCCAAGCGAGGGTCCATGTGGCTCCACCTGGATATCCAGTGGCGTGGAAGTAAGCACGCTTGCGCCAGTCATCCCCACGCAGTGCAATGTCTCGGCTGTTTATTGCCACTACGACATCGCCACTGTCATTCAATGGGTGATATATTGGCTTGTACGAACCCACTATGTATTTTTTAATCCGCTCAGCTGATATGTACGGGTCTTGCCATTGGCAGTCGTACAAATGCCATGTTCGTGCAAACGTAGCCCATTGCTGAAATTACCAACAGTTTATCATTAGTTGTGATGAGTACTCATTGCGAAATTTTAATTCAATTTAAATCATTGCATCATTTTAAACTTTTAAGTAATCGTGTCATTGAAAATATTATTTGATACGAAAAGAACATACTTGTACTCTGCGAAATGCCGACATTGACGTATTTTGTAGTTGTACCAAATAGTAACTTTAAATTTTTTGAGTAGTTAATTAAATTAAATGTACGTTAACAAGAAATATTTTACAAACTACTTAATGTAACTTTCGCCGATTTAATTGTATTTTTAACTCATCTCCCTTTGACAGTTATCCTACATAACCTTACTACGCTACGGCATTTATCTATGCGTTATACTTTTTAGTGTTGTGTAGTTCGCGAACGAAACAGTGCTCCCGCAGACGAACTAAGCGAACTAGTTCCCAGATCTCTTGCTCTTTAGTTCGTTTTAGAGATGAGTCGTTCATGAACGAAACAGTTCACTTTACTGAACGAACGAATGGTATAGTTTACTTTAGTGAACTGGTCATTTACTAGTTAAGTAGATGAAAAATTATTAATCTATTAAATGTACCTGAAATTTTTGGTAGGTTTATTTTTTGTGAAAATTTTGCGGCGGTTGGGGGATAAATTTTTTGGAAACTGAAAGCACCTTCCCCCACCCCCCCCCCCTCACCCCTTTGGCAGCGAAAAGCTTTGTTTGTTTTGGGAAGTAGATGTAAATAAAATGAGATTTTGAAGGAAACTGAAAGCACCCCCCCAACGGATTTGACTCGCCAATCCCAATTATAATAGTTTCGTTATCTGTGAGGATTTTTTTTCCTTTTTTATGCATTTTTCTTTTTTTTTACGTATTTAATTTTTTATACGTAAAAATCTTTACGTAATTTTTTTCATTTTTTCCAAAAAAAAAATTACGTTAATTTCTTTTCATTTTCTTTTTCACGTTAAAATTTTTAACTTACTTTTTTCTTTTTCTTTTTTTATTTATTTTTTCTTAATTGTATTTTTTTCTTTGTTTTCTATTTTTTAATTTTATTTTTTATATAAATAAATAAACACTTATTCCTTAGGAACCGACATGTAAAAAAAAAGTTTCGTCATTTTTGACGGGTTATAGCTAGTTGAATATAATTATTATTTCTAAAAAATATTTACTGTATGCGTATTGTTTTCATTTAATTGATGTTTATTGTTTTATTTTTTCTTCTAAAATTTAATATATTGACTATTTTATCGCCTATTGTATAGAATTACTATTTTAATTTTATCGAATTGTTTTTGTATATTTTATTAAGCCTATGTGCCGTTTAATACATTTTCACATGAATGAATCAATTTGTGAATTTTTCATATAAATAATAGAGATATACTAAAAAAAACATTGCCGTTCATCGGGCAAGTCTGCCTAGTAATTATTTAAAATAATTTTTATAAATCTAGTCTGTGCAATTATTTTTTAAAACAGTTTCATTCGTTTATTTCAGAATGTACTAAAACGGTACATAGGCTTAATTATGTATACAGCGACGATTTTATTTTTAATTATACATTTTTATGTCTATCTTTATATTGTTATTGTTTATTTTTAGTGAAATTTAAAATTAATTAAATTTTAATAAATATTATTATTAAGTTCTGCGGGTTAATTATTTTTAAATGTTAAAGCTGTTAGTTCATGTTTATGTTTTCAAATAGTTAGTGTTTACATTTGTCTATTGTTTATCCATTTTGTATAAATTTTAAAGTAAAAGGCTATAAAGCCACAAATACATATGTTTATACGAGTATCTTTCTTCTTCTACTTCAGCCTTCATCTTTCCACTGCTGGATATAGGCCTCTTCCATATCTTTCCATCCTTCCTTGTTATTTACTAATTGTTATATTCAAGTATATACATATATATAACATAAAAACTAACTCATATTTAATATTATCATTCATTAAACTATTCAGTTCTATCCAACTATCAAGAATTAAACTTAAAAAAGTCATAAGTTTAATTGTGACTAAATCATAGTTTACAAATAAAATTATAAGAAAAATAAAACTCATTCATTGTACGCATAATTTATTTCTGTCCATACTAATAACATTAAGTCAATAAATTTGAATGTCTCTCCATTGCTCCACGATAGCGACATTTCGATGATCTTAGAAACACGATAGACGTACAACCCCGTCAGCGGACGGTGACGAACTAAATAACGGCCAATGTGTGAATGCAAATGCCAATGAATCATGGCCAAACACCGGGGCGATTCTTCGAAAACGAGTGTTTTTGACTAATTCGTCTAGCTCTCATTTTTTTTTGCTATTGGATCTCAATTAAAACAGTAATTTTTCCAAATACATGTAATATAATAAAATATTTGAAAGGGATTAATTTTCTCCCAGTAGTTTATGGTTTATGATGTACAGATGAATTATTCAGCCAGATGAATGATAACAAAAGCAGAAAGTATGTGGTTTTGCATACATTAATTAGAAAAATATAGATAAATGAGAAGTAAATGTTATTTTAAATTAAATTTATTATAAAATCAATAATGAATTCAGAAAAAAATATTTTTACATCCAGGGGAGGACTCGGAAGACTTGAGGGCCCTCGACTATCTAGAACCAGTGAAGGGGCCCCTGACCACATGTTTTGGTTATTAAATTCCGATATTAACTACTTAATACAACAATGGCACATATTGTACCTAAATAAAAAATCAAACTTAACATCTTTCATTTAAATTATGATAAATCTTAATGAATCACATTCATACATTTTAAAAAGACAGTAATAAATACACATTAACTACCTATTTTTATTTTTAGCCTCTAGCTATACAGTAATAATTAAGCTATGTAAGTAAAAATTAAAAAATTATTATAAAACTCCCAATATTATGAAAATTTGAGCGAAGATACGCAATAATATTTATTACTCTAAAATACGTGACTCAATGATTAACATTTAATTCTTTTTGATTATTTGATAAGTAATATTGTTAGCTTGTAAAAATAAATCTTTTTCTACGTGTCTGTAGCACTTCAAGTCAAGACACATTTTTTTTCAAAAAAGTGAGAAAAATTAAATAAACAATCCCTGTGCGGGTCCCAATTGTGTCGATAATTGTATTGTATTAACATGCCCACAAATTATCGTTACCCCCATATGATGCAGAATTGTTTCTATGCTTTTCCCTTAAACCAAATTCCTCCGATCAGTAAAAATTCATCTGTGGGTTTAACATTAGCCACTATACTTTTGGTTAAATCTAATTTATCTGGTAGATAATAACCAGGTTAATGAGAGCCAGATAAATGAGGAATTCGAAGATAAACGAATCCTGTTCATTAATTTACAAACATATAAAATCAAAGGGTAAATTAATAGTAATAAATAACCTAATTAGATACGTTGCAATTAGTTAAGTTGCAAAACGTAATCGCATACACATTATCCACTAATGAAGACAGATTAATTATGCTACTTACCTTACAAACGCCAGATGACAAGTTTTCGTCCTATTTGGTCGCTAAAATACGCACTGGCATGAGCCCTCCGCATGACGGTTCGGCCCTGAGTGGTACTACCAATCAGAACTCGGCATAATTCAACGAAATATCCCGAGAGTATGTGAAATACAGGCTTCGACATATTGAACCAGATGAATGATTACATTAGTCGCGGACAATTTTAAAAGTTAGGTAATGAATGCTGAGAATAGTGCTTTAATTTGGACTTTAATTTTAAAATATCAAGAAACGTTTATTTAAATAAAGCTATAACTTACTAACTTTATTATATTGCGATATTTAATTGCAGAAAATAATTCTAATACAATATAAAACGTCATTCGGACGCGCCAGATTAAGTAGTTTTTAATGTTTTCTGCTCAAATAAATTGAATTTGTTTTAATTATTTACAATAATCTAAATAGATAGACATTTACTTTTTACCCGAAACCTGAAAACGATATTTCAATTGGATATTATTTTGATGTGTTTTTCAGTGAAAGACATGCTTTTCTGTGTTTCGAAGAATCGCACACCGGCCTAGCGACGCGACGCCGACGCACAGTGGGTCGAAACCGTAATTTGTGGGACTTAGGGACAAACTTTCTTTTTTTACTTTTTGCTTTATGCGGATGGATAGAGCTCATTAACCTTATTAATAGTTGTCCTATGAAACTTTTTCCTAAACTTAATAGTTTGGGCAAAAAAAAAAAGTTTTGTATTTTTTGTATGGAGTGGATCATAAATACATAATAAGAAAATAATATGTTTGCTGTTGTATTATTAAGTGTTCATTTAGTTAGTTTTTAGTCTAATTTTATTGGATTTTTTGTTGATTATTTGTGTAATAATGTCCTTTACTCACTATTTCATATTTTGTTTGACATAAAAGAAATTAAGAAAATAAAAAATAATATTATAAATATATACGTTTTTTTATTTTTCGATCCATTTATCTGGTAGAATTGCAAGTTTATGTAAACGTTCATAGCATCAAACGATGGTAGACTAGACAAGATATGAGAAAAAAAAGGTTTCAAAGCAGGGTCACTCACCACTTTGCAGAAATTTAATTTCATTTGATCCGCTCCATACAAAAAATACAAAACTTTTTTTTTTGCCCAAACTATTAAGTTTAGGAAAAAGTTTCATAGGTCAACTATTAATAAGGTATATGAGCTCTATCCATTCGCATAAATAAAAAAGTAAAAAAGAAAGTTGGTCCCTAAGTCCCTCAAATTACGGTTTCGACCCAGTGTGCGACGCCAGATTCCTTTGATGTGTGCTTGAAAAACCGACAACTTCCATAACCCCCTCCAATGCCGGCCAACGTCCGCCAACCTGCGCCAAAACCCTCTGTACACATTGGATCAACCTATTATTATGTTATCTATGGATCAACCTCAGCCGATGTGTACAGGGCTCTTTAAACAAACACTAATTTATACCTGATACCTGGCAACATAGATTATCGTATTTGTCAAATACATAGATAAGATAATATGTCAAATCGATGTCAAATCTGACATTGAAATTGATAATGAAATATTATGGATTTATATACCTCGCAGTATTACATCTTATCAGCTCTAAAAATATATATTTTTGCAACTCACTTTCGAAAGGTACTCGATTATGTGGAACGCATTTTTTATGTTTACCATGGGTGTTTGTGTTTAAACAGTAATTAACATAACGTTCGTTGTCCTGCGAGACCTTTGAACTTGATATCTAATTTCTTGAAAATTGTGAAACGCTTTGGTGTGCGTTAAAATGGAATTAATAATCAAGCTTAATAGTCAAGCTGCTGGAAGAGATAAGTTAGCGAGGTAAATAGTATTCAGTTAATTTGTAATTTAATAACAAAATTATTTTTATTAAAAATAATGCAGCGATTCCTATGAAATGTTGCCGCCCACTTCATGAAATTCTCCACTCATACTGACAAAATAAATATTAATTTAAACATTTACCCAAATTTCCCTAAAATATTTGTGACGCTTAACCCCAAGCAAGCCAAAAAAAAATTGGCATAATTTAATGCCAACGCATATATTTTAGAAAATATTTTTAATAACAGTCAAAATAAAACATTAATTTAATTTGAAAGTGCAATTATTATTCACATCTTCGCTGGCCAAGCTTGGAAGATGTCTGGTGCCATATATGTCCATTGCTGGTCACACTGGAGTTTTGAGCAAATTGTCTCCAAAAATGTCATACATAAGTATTTTACCCCGGATCATAATGTGTCTGTGTGTTTGGGACTTGTACATTTTATTAGTAAGCTGGAAACCGCCTCCAAAATATTCAGTTTATTTTAGTCTCCGAATTTTAAAAATATGATGTTGCAGCCAAGTAAATAGCATGCTGTTTGAAAAAAATTTCTTAAAAATTATTTTAAAATGCTGCCTTGTAAAAATATTTTATACTTCTTTACAAAGTGAGTCTTTATTTTTGTTCTAGAGTCGTCCAGTACATGAGCCGTTTTGTTTGGAATGAATTGCAAAAATCTAATTCAGATAGATATTCAATTGAACAATTCCAAAGACTGGAGACAACATGCAGTTCTTTTCGAAAATGTTTGTATTTGAATATTTCTATTGTACGAATTTGCTAAGTACACTAAAACCCCGATAATTCGAAATTCACCATAATTCGAAATTTATAAAACCAATCCAATATTTATTATGCTAATACTCACTTGTGAAAAAAATTGAAGTATTTTTTCAAATTTCAAAATTTTTTTTAGTTCATGTGGAGTAAAATGTATTAATTTGTGGCGCAAGGGGCCAAAATTGATTTTGAATTACGAATTATCGGGGTTAATCTGCTATGAAATTAATATTTGGGGACTAGTGAGTTTGAAAATTTTTGGATTATGGCGAATATTGAATTATCGGGGCACAAATTAACAGGGTTTTACTGTATAAATATCTAATATATATTTTTGTATTTTTCAGTGCTCCGTTTTGGCAAATGCATCGACTCATTTTATTCTGCCATATCATTTCGTCGGTATCCAGACATCTTTTTACGAGTTACATTATTTTTGAGCAAAATGACCAACTCCTTATTCCTTTTTGCCGACCACGTTATATGGCTGGCCCGATCTGGGTTCTTGAAAAATATTGACTCAAACAGATGGAGTGATGCATCCAATCGTTACTGGCTTTGTACAATATTGTTGAATCTAGCCCGAGATGTGTATGAAATTCAAAAAATCCTTCTAAGTGAAAGTGGTTTCATATTGAGAGGTACAATAGTCTCGCCAAAAAATATGTTTGCTAAGTCTTTTTATATTTTAGATAGAGCTTTTTCAGTTATGAAAGTTAGGAAAGATGTTTTGACAGACACGGTAAAAAATATTTGTGATTTGTGGATTCCTTTATCCGCTCTTGGACGAGTGAAGTTGCAGCCTGGTACTGTTGGATTATTGGGTGTGATTTCATCTGCAGCTGCACTTCTAGCCCTTTCTTACCCACCAGCAAAACTTGTGCCTGTTTAGATTAGTATTTTGAATACTTTGAATTACGAGCTGGGTAATACATGTACACATGCCTGAAAGAGATCATAAAAAAGAGACATTTTGCACCATCGATATCGACAATATGTATTTAGTATTTTATATATACGTTCCACTACATTAAAGTACATATATCTTATTTCTAACAGAAAAATGTATCCTCTCATTCATACATGTATATACAGCAAAAAATAATTGTGTTCATATTTAATAAAAGCTAGGCAGAGATGTTATTTTGGATATTCTGGACACCATGCAGATCTCCTTGAAGATTTTATTACTGATGGAGCAGAAGCTAGACAGATATATTACAAGTGACCCCTACTTGGTGACGTGTTCCTGAACAATCCGCTTTAAGCAAAGATCCGCCTTAGGCCGGGTAAATTGATAAAAATACTTTCAGCATTTGTAATTAATTTCGAAATAATTTTAATCAAATATTCTACATGCATGTATATTTAAAAAATTTAACCACGTATGTTTCTTCAATAAAATTTTTGAATTTCAAGTATTTAAATTAAATTGATTCAATAATAGCAAAACCATAAAATTATGTTTATAATTTAAATTCCATGACTATCTCGCTTTTGATTTATGACACTTTTGAAACCTACAATGCTTTAACTGATTCACTTAATTTTTTATATTTTTCTTTATTTTTCATGACAATCAATTTTGGAAGTTCGCCATCTCCTATTAATTTCATTTCCAAACTAAAAAAAATTTGTGTCTTTTAACAATTGAAATTTCAACTTGAATTTGATCTTTTTGACATTGTAAAGATACGATAATAAAATACATATATAATGTAATTTTTATTAAACCTGGATCACAATGAAGTGTTGTGCCAACTATATAAAGTTATTCTAACGTAATAACATACAACATCCAGGGGGAATTACCGTCTTTGTGATATACTCTGGAATACAAATTAGTCATTAGTCAGAGCAAGCCCCCAATATTATATTTTAGTGTGGCACCCATAAAATTTTAATATGTGGCATTGAACTGAGTATCGAGTCTGCATTCATGGAACCCATTCGAGGCGATGGTTACCTGTGTAATAATGACATATTTTGATTCTACCTGATACTTTTCGTATGATTGTTTTTTTATAATTATTATAAGGCTGACAAGAAAATTAAATGTCAGATTACTATATATCTTTTTGAGGTGTCTTTAATTAACTAAAAAATAAAATGCATAAATACCTATTTAGAAAAAATTCAAGAATAGTAATGAGGAAGGTACCTATATCGCACATGTGTATTTATACTTTTTAAGAAAAGTGAAAACTGAAAAAAAAATTTTTGTATTAGAAGGTGATGAATAATGAACCTATTATGCCAAATGCCCCAAAACTCGGGTCTTTTGAAAATATACCCGATTAATGGGTACAGCCTTACAACTAGGGGAAATGTGGCAAAAATTGCATTTTTTATTATTATTATGGTGTTTGACACCACTTTTTGGAATGTTTTTTTGAAATATTTTATATAAACAAAAAAACAGTTTTACCCTTTATTAAATTAGTTTTATTTAGTTTTAGCTATGTTATGTTTGTATGCACGTAGCAGTTGATAGCATTAGATTGTGTTGAATTGTTTTGTAATTAACAGGGTATTATTAATTGGCAGGTTTAAGATATACATTTACATTTCCATTTGTGTAGCTTTTTTTTGTTTATTTTTTTTAACTTGAACCCCATTATTTAGTTAATCAGTACTTGTTAATACATACTTTTTATGTTTCGTGTAAATAAAATATTAAAAATGTCTATGTTTTATTTTTATCTTTAAGATTTGACTATACATAAATGAAAACATTAAAAATTTAGAATTATAAAATGTATTTTAAAAATAGTTTGTTATTTTTATTGTTAAATGTATAATATATTTAAATTATACAATATTTTGAAGAAAACTGTTTTTTTTAATACTTCATTATAATTATTTAATTCTTGAGTTACCCCTTCTAACACAAGGACACATTTTTTCATGATGTATGTTATTTTAAAATACTTTTTTTTTTATATATGACTAAAGTTTGGGCTTTAGTAGAAGAATCAACAAATTGATTAGTGTTCTGAATGATTTTATTTAACATGTAAATGGTACATTATATTAAGTAACCGCTTGCAATACCATGTGCATCAGCGACATTCACTCTGACAATGACCTCTGCAATGGAATTCGAAACATTGGCCAAAAAGTCCAGAGTCATAAGGCAGAATAGCCCTGAAAACTACACTGAAGATGTAATAATAATTATTGAAAAATATTCTACACCGAATGACATACAACGATCCACATACACACTATCACCAGGCAGTCAATTGCATAGTCAGGCTTTAGCCATAGAAGGTAGAGCATAAGTCTTCTTACTGCTAGAAAGATATGTAAGTGTGTGATTGGGCATATGTTTTAAGTTAATCTGTCCTTAATGCGGCAGACCTTTATTGATAATAAATTATGTTTTCAATATTGAAAAATATTTTTTATGTAAACACTGGCCGGAGCCGCTCGTAGGGCCTAGATCAAGCAATCAGCTATTGCTTTAGAATCTTGTGTGTTATAAAATAAAAAAAATAAAAAACAAATTTGCTACCCAAACATGGATTCAGCACTCCGCCCAGTCCCTCACGGACCTGGCATTCCTACACCACACGCACCCCAAAGCCTATACGATTTTTCATCACCAGAAAGTGAATCAGAGGAAAGTTCTAGTGATGAGTTTCAAGTAGGCGACTCCAGTGGACCTCAACAATTTTCTCAAGCTGAATTAAATGACCTAATCTGAGTTTTGGGACTCCCAAAACAATCTGCTGAGTAACTAGGATCCAGACTGCAAGAGAAGAATTTGTTGACGCCTGGAACTTCTTTTGCTTGGTATAGAAATTAGGGATGGGCGTTGAATGGGCGGACTAGTTGAAATCAACCGTTGACGTTGCGTCGACGCGTCGACGGTTTACGTTTATCTGGACTAGTTGAATTCGTAGACGGTGGACGACGGACGCCGTGGACGGTGGACGATTATAGATTCAACGTAGTGCAAAACAACGAGCGAGAGCAAGACAAAACGTCTCCGTTTATTTCTCTCTCATCTTTCGCTGTCGACTTGTAGATGCCATAGACGGCTCGACGGGTAATTTCATTTCAACTCTAAAGTACACGACCATAGAGTGCAGATCTGTGTACACGAACTATGACAGAGACTTGAAATTTGAATGCATGCGTTGGGTAAGATAAGATTAATAAGCTATTATCTATTATTTTTTACTTGATTTGTGCGATGTGCACGTGCGACGTTTCGGTGAATTCCCAATTTTGCGCTGTATAAAATTAAAGAATTCTGTTTAATTATTTTATTTTTTATTGAACTAACGTTTTACTGCTCACACCTGATATTGTTGTGTATACCTACTTCTTTCTTTATTATATATAGAAAGAAGTATATAAAACAATATGTAAAAGCCTATTATGTGCGTAAACAAACAAATAATAAAATATTTATTTTTACACATAAGCACAAGTAGCGGTTTTATTTTCCCCGAAACTGTATTCCTTCGAACTTCTTTAAATTTTAAAAATTAACGTAATAAAAATAGCCAACGGTTGAGCCGTCGAGCAGCGTCGCGTCGAACCGTAGACAGTTGACCATCGTCCCGATGTTTAGATGAACGTCCGCGACATTCGTGTAACGAAGTTGACGAATTCAATTAGTTGATCGTCTCGTCGATGAACGGACGTGGACAGTCTCGTTTCGTCG
>JADDOH010012051.1:0-26412 GCA_016648135.1 Agrypnia vestita
ATACGAGGTCAAAAGAAAAAAAGATACAAGATAAAACTTACATATACCAAGTCTGGACAAAAGAAAGAAGATGGATTAAAAAAGAGGGAGGAAAAAAGGTTTATAACTGAGGTGTATGTACATCCAAGAGTTTTAAATTCATAGATTGATGAATTGAAAAGATCCAAGTCGCTGAATATTATAGTGTTGAACAAATTAGACGAGCGATATATAAGAGTTTATAAGGAGTTGGTATTACAGTGTGAAAGGCTCAAGGTCTCGACCGATCTAGTGGATCTTCCGGGTACTCTCAGGGAGCTGCTGCAGGCTGCAGCAATGCCGGGCAGTCAATCTTAGAGGTAGTTTATGAAGAAATATAACCATCTGTAGTATTTCTGCGATTGACCAGGGGTGTAATGTTAAAGAAGGTCGCGGAATCTACGTTACTAATGTGAATACGATGGGAACGAAAGTCGAGATATTTTATGAATCTGTTCTGAACACTTTCGATTATGTTTAAATGATATCTGGGGTTTCAGACCTGAGATGCGTACTCAAGGATACTCCTAACAAAGGAAAAGTAAAGGATCTTCATAATATTTATTCCTTGGAACTGTTTACAAGCGCGAAGAACGAAGCCTAGCATTTGAGAGGATTTGGCGACCATAATATCAATATGCTTATCTAGTTGGAGTTTGCAATCAAGAGTTACACCAAGATCTTTTACTTCCGATTTGGTGCTCAGAGGGAGCCCATTAAAAGAGTATTTAAATGATACAATTTTTTTATTTCTGGTTAAACAAAGTGCATAGCATTTCTTTATGTTAATCTGAAGGTTATGAAGACTGCAATAGGCTTGAGGGCGATTTAGGTCTTCCTGAATTTTGAGACAGTCATCGACACACTTCACAGGAGCAAAGATCTTCATGCCATCAGCGTATAATATAGTTAGTGCATTAAGAAAGCAATTACCGATATCATTAATGTTTATGTTAAAGAACAGGGGTCCTAATATATAATAAATAAATAATTAATAATATATAAAAAATATAATAAATAAATAAATTTAAAAAAAATAATAAAAGAACCCTGTGGGACACCCGAGGGGACAACCCAGTCAGACCTGAAGCCACCGACCACTACAGCTTGGCTGCTATTGGAGATGTAGGATTGGATCCATCTATACAGGTCCCCATGAATACCTTTCTGTGATAGTTTACTTAATAAGATTCTATGAACGACCTTACAACGTAGTCGGTATATATTGCGTCGACCTGGATCCGACAATCCATGCAATTTTGGAGGAATTCAGAAAATTCGATCAGGTAAGAAGTAGTCAATTTCCCATTGACAAAACCATGTTGATTAGCATTAGCTCTAGGCTAAAGGCTCGAAACATCTGATCATAGATTATTTTTTCTAACACTACAAATACACAGAGCTTGGATATGGGGCGGTAATTTTCAACGTCGGTTCCCTGACCACCTTTGAAAATTGGCGAGATGAAAGCCGATTTTCAGAGTTCGGGTACGACGCCTTCACTCAAGGAGCGATTGGAAATGATCGATAGTGGAGTTGAGAAAAGAATCTTGAATGCGGATGGAAGGTATTTGAGACCGCCCAGGATAACATCATATGTGCTAGGTCAATCGATAGGATCACCATAAGATCATAGAAACAAAATGCCTATCTCGAATTAGTATTGTCTCGAGTCGAAAATCTACAAATGTCTACAAAATACCTATAGACTATATAATATACCTTCCGCAGGAAAGAGCCAGAATAATTTAATCATTAGTGTAATACAACTACCTACTCGTATTTGTGGTTTAATATTATTTGCATCAATGCAGAGGGTTGGTAGAATTATTTTGGTGATCTGTCTTTCAGGCATGACAAATGTGGTCAGACCATTTTTACGAAAAATACGCGGATTTTTAACGTAAAATACTCCGCGACGGAAATGAATGATGAAATAGAGCTGGGGTGATTGACCCTACGAAATTGGAAAAAAGGTTGAAAATATTATTTTCTGTGTAATTTGTCATTCCTCGGGGAAAACAAAAAAAATGTGTATAAAAAAAGTGCATAATGAGGTTATATTTTTATGGGTGTATTAAAATATCACATGTATATTTTAGGTATGTGTAGAATTCACTAGGGGTATTGGTGAAATTTTAATATATTTTCTTTCATAAATAAAAATTTCAAGTTCAATTCATCACAAAATATTATACTTATTTAAATAATTTTTCCCTATTTCTTTACAATTCTAATATGGCGCCTGTCTTATTTTTTGACAGTTAATTGTATAATTTAAAGCTTCACATCTCGTGACGGAAATGACGCTGCGAGCTGAAAATGCTTGCGTTGTCCTAGTATTTCAGATTAAATAAGCAGTGTAAATATCACGACGCTAGAGCGCACTGTTCTAAAGTTTTTGGTGTTCGGCACAAATATACTTTCCATTTTATAATTAAGAAAGAACTATAACATTCTCATTCATAATGTTTTTTGTAGTTATCTACACTATTAAACATAAAAAAAGTTAAATACCTACGCGTCGATGTGACTTGAAATACGTAAGGCTAGGAACACAGCGCTTTTATATAAAAGCATAGTTGTATATTGTAGGAAAATATATCTTTGACGTCACATCCCCTGATACGAATAAAATCATATTTCTTTATCTGATTTGATATACATCAAAATCTCGGGAAAAAGGAAATTTCAAACTAAAAATATAATACATATTCCATTTTCAGCTTCACTTTTTTTTTAGGAAATATCAATGGTTGTCAAACTAAGTGGGATGTGAGACTAGTAAGGTAAATGAATTATTTTCATCGCATTCATCAAAAACAGCTACATAAACATAATTCTAAATTTGAGATCTTTTCAAAACCCAAAGAAGAACCCAAAAAACAATTAAGGTTTTTCTTTAAAGCCTTCCCAGTTAAATTGCGTTAGATATAGCGCATTAGAAAATATGGCTTCTTTTTAGTTTACTCTCTCACTTTTACCAAGTGGTTTATTTAAAAATTGTTAAATAATTTAATTATTTATACGATTTTTCTTTTTGTTTTACCTGCGAATTCTTAAATTAATTTACTAACAATAAAAATTACAGAATAAAATAATGAAAATACGTTTCTGTTTCAAAACAGAATTTGTTGATTGAAGAGACCCTCAGAATGTAAAGAAAATGGGTGCGTGTACTCATGTAGAAGGTACACTTCTTCGGTATGCATTAAAACATGTGCTGTGCGGAGTAACTGCGTTAGATGTTCCAACGCAAGGTATACAACACAAACTCAAATTTCCATAAATAACAGTTTTCCATCAACGGATAAAAAATTTTGCTTGTCCAAAACGAGAAAATGAAACGGTAATAACATCTTCATTCACCCTAATAACGCACTAGCAGTTGAGCTATCGGTGATAGCTTGCAGCTAGGCCCTGCGGCTCTACTAGCCGCTGTGCAGCCTTAAGTGTCCGCTTAAATTGGCGATGGAAATGTTGCGCAATTCATTATAATAAAGATACGTCGCCGTATATGCGGTCGAATTTGGAACATTTTCAATCATAGGTATATCCTATCCTAAGAATTAAATATTAAAAAAATACTTGAGTGCAGAAAAAATAAAATTGACGCAAGAAAATAGAAATGTTGATTTTTTAAGTGACTCTGTGCGATGACGGACGGAATCGCCACCACCGCACGCGGGTCGAGATTCGGAAGAAACATTTTCCTTCCTAATCTCCGACGATAATGATTGATATTCTGACACCCGAGATACACTAGACCAAAGTTAACTAAGCCCACAGCTGACAATTCGTCCTTAAAGCTTTTTCCTGGTATGTCGAGTGCAGATTCAATCTCCGATTCTCCTGGCTTCGTCGAATCCGGAACAGATCCATCTGTCTCTTCCGAAAGGCTTATTGTGAACTGAAAGCGTCTTCGTCGGATTCGAATACCACACACGAAAATAATGTCAATTCTTAATAGAAAACACTCTGGGCGGATTTTTCAAAAGTTTAAATCCTGGCTAGCGGTGGGCGCAGAATACGTCGGATGTCATTTCCCACCAATCAAAATCATTTCGCGTCCGGCGCCGGCGGTCACGAAACAGACTCGAATGTTAATTAATGTATATATATATATATATATTAGGTCCTTACATATGAAATTGGCGTTTAGTACGGGAGGAACATAAAGACGATTTTTTTTTATTATAATATATTTATTTAATCAAAGTATGTACCATTGCAATCTATGCACTTTTGCCATCTCATAGGTAGTTCATCGATCCCTTTACTAAAAAACCATTCGGACGGGAATCAATAAAATCTTTGAAGGCGGTTTGGACTGCCCCATCGGAGTTGAATTTTTTCCTTTGCAAGAAGTTATCCAAATTTCGAAAAAAAATGTAATCTGTTGGGGCAAGGTCCGGAGAGTACGGTGGATGTCTTAGACATTCCAATTGAAGCTCCTCTCATTTGGTAGCCGTCTGTTGTGCAGTGTGTGGTCTAGCGTTATCATGAAGCAGCAGTGGCCTAGAGCGATGAACCAGCCTCGGTTGTTTAGCAGCTAGCTTTTCCATCATGGTTTGCAGTTGCTGACAATAGACATCTGCCGTAATCGTCTGGCCAGATTTAAGAAAGCTGTAGTGAACGACACCAGCACTAGTCCACCAAACGCACACAAGTAACTTTTTTGGAGTCAATTTTCGCTTGGGGCATGGTTTGGCTGGTTCGGCAGGGTTCAGCCATTGCGATGAGCGCTTCCGATTATCGTACAGGATCCACTTTTCATCACAGGTAATGATTCGATTTAAAATCCCTTCATTATTGTGCCGTTTGAGTAATGCAACGCAGCAGTCAACGCGCGTTTGTTGATTTGCTTCACTCAATTCGTGAGGTACCCACCTTTCAAGCTTTTTCACCTTACCAATTTGCTTCAAGTGGATTAAAACAGTTTTATCACTAACACCGCAGCCTGCAGCTAACTCGGATGTGGTTTGCGATGGATCCGCTTCCACAATAGCCTTCAATTCTTCATTATCAACTTTGGTCTCCGGCCGTCCACGGGGCTTGTTCTGCAGGTCGAAATTTCCAGAACGTAAACGTTGGAACCATAAACGCACTGTGTTTTCTTTTGCGGCACCGTCGCCATACACATCATTAATCCTTCGAGCCGTTTCTGCAGCACTGGTGCCACGGTGGAACTCGTATTTCAAGTTTTTCATTTTGTAAACTGAGTGACGCAAATAAAAAAACAGTTGAGGAAAAAACAAATGAATTATAATTTTCAAAACACAAATACATGAGTAAGTAGTTGTATAAATTTGTATTTGGAATTTTTAACCAAAGAGAAGATATTTGAGATCAAATTTGCCAGTACGGCAAAACGCCAATTTCATATGTAAGGACCTAATATATATATGTGTATATTTATTTTATTTATATTTTTCATTTATTTAAGGAAACGAGTCCCGTAATATTTAATACGTAATAAATAAATGAAATTAAGAGAAATATACAAATATCAAATAATAAAACTGAAAAATTAAATGCTGGAACCTGGATTCCAATTAATTAAGTAGCTGGGATAGTGAAATTGGTAACACGCTGTCCGCATAAGACAGAGGTCCGTGGTTCGAATCCAGGTACCAGCATTTAATTTTTTAGTTTTATTATTTGATATTTGCGTATTTCTCTTAATTTCATTTATTTATTTCGTATTAAATATTACGGGACTCGTTTCCTTAAAATAAATGAAAAATATGTTTAATAATATATACATGACGAACTACTTTCTGGGGGAACCCGCGTCAAACAGTCCTGAAAAGGACTTTTAAACTCCCGACGTTTCGAACAGGTAACACTGCTCATTCTCAAGGGCCTCTTATTTTGGTTCCTGCCCAAAACTGGACGAGTAAACCCGACTGTTCGGGGCAAGAGCCAGAACAAAAGTGACTTAAAATCCTTATTGGTGCTAAACATTATTAATTTTTATTTATTTGTTTAATAGCCGACTTTGCGAACGGGTAATTTAATTACTTTACTAATTGGTTTTTCTATTATCGTTGAATTTTGTGGGTTAATTTTCAAAGTTGGGTTTTTTCCCGGAATTGCAGTATTGCATGTGTTTGTCTCTAAGATATTAGTCCAGGTATTTGGTATTCTTATGGAATCATTTCTGCTGTTCGTGTTATTTTTATGAATGAAAATTTCTATTGCTTCTCGGTATATGCGCGATGATTCTAAGTCCTTTTCAGGACTGTTTGAGGCGGGTTCCCCCAGAAAGTAGTTCGTCATCTTTTACCCGCGAAAACCTTAAATATAACATATATATATATATATATATATATATATTAATATATTACTACACATTATTATTTCTGTATTCCACAATGTAATCTAGTTTCTAATTACTACTATTTGATATTTAATCACCTCCCATTTAAAGCTTTCTTCAAAGTTGTTAAAACTGTAAAAGTTTGTTAACAATCTTATATCCTATCTTATTTCATAAATTTACACTAGACTTTTAAATGGGGGGTGGTTTCGGCGTATCCGTAACATGCTCAAATAAATTGTATCGAAATTGAGACATTCTTTGTTTTAGTGTTTGTATTTAAATATATTTAATTCTATCATGTGTCAACGTTAATAATATTAGTTTTATGTTATGTGTGATTAAGGTGGCAAATCATTCATAATATAAATAAATAAAGCCATCAACATTTACTTATCAAAGGGAAAAAATGAAGTACAAATATAATTTGTAAAATAAACACAAAACGTTTAAAATTTTATAAATTCTACTATATACTTTTATTTGGATCATATACATATATCAGGATTATACGTGAAATGATGAATTAAATTATATCTTTTTGACTTACTGAAATATTTTAAAAATAAAGTCGTAAAGTCGTATGAATTCCATTCATTTCGCAAGAGTGAATGCTTAATAGCTTTCATTGTTGCTCACTAAATTTTTTATTGCGTTGAAACAAACGGAGTCATTTTAGATTTTTTCGCAATCGGTGGAATTGTCTGTAAGCGTTATATACATTCTTTCGGGATTTCATTTCGGCTTGTGGAAATCTCCCACCGTGTTTGCCTTATTAAGAGTGTTTAAACAAAGGATTTTTCACACTGGATTAAATTAGATTTTCTTGAGAGCATTTTTTGCGCTTCACGCGAACACCTTCGGCCTTGGGGGTTATTAAAAATAATGATATGGCGGGGCCGTGTTCTCTCCGGAGCGTCATTAATCCCGAGCAGCTCTGCCATCGAGATACCTCCTGGCCACTGGGCGGCTCATGGCTCAGCTGATTTAAAACACCTTCCTTGTTACGAAGGCTCGGCTTACTGAGGTCACAGTACCTCAGGAGAGAACCGAGACTTAATTCTAAACTAAATATTCCGCGACTCTATTTCTTTTAGTATTTCTTCAATAACTGCGAATCGAGCTTCTTATAAAATTATATTTTTAAAGCCAAAAATGAATATTTACTCGTTATTAAAAATGAAAGTGTTCCTCCCCTTCACTACCTCACACTTTTGTGATGTGAAATTTTCTGCCATGATTTCTATTAAGACTAAATACAGAAATAAATTGGACGTATCGAATTCACTGCGATTAAAAATGACTAAAACTGAATTCAACGCTAATGCTGTTATGACAAAAAAGAGGCAACAAATTCATCCTTCCCATTAAAATATCACATATTAACATTTTTCGTAATTAAAAATTTCGATTATATTTGGAAGTTTTTCTTTTTTTCTTAATTGAACAGTCTTTCGTATGGTTACAATAAGAATTGGGAAAATATGAGGCAGGAGGCGGGTCCCGAATTTTTTTTTTTTCGGTGGGTCCCGGTCCTATCAACTTTGGGAACCACTGAATTAGATTAAATAGAAAATTGAGTAGTAGAATATTTAATTTAATTGTATATGGGAAAATACACAAGTGAGTTTGTTTATATAATGTAAATGTAATAATTTCGATGTCTGTCTTTAACGTCCGTAACTTGCTGGAATTACAATACATAACAACACTGATGAGGCACGGGCGCCCGAGTGTGACACGCAATCAATCAATCACCAAATTACACGGTTTTGACATTTTTATATAATTATTTTATTTTTCGGTTTAAGCGAATAAAATCATTTTCTATTCACGCATTTTCAGCTTCAAAATCCTGCAATTATTATGTCTCGTGATTTTGCACGGGTGTACGACTAGTCTATATTATGATTGCGCTAGATCTAAATGTTGTGTTTTTGTATTGCCAGCTTAAAAAACAAATCGTTTTTTTTTAAGGAGCGGGGTTTACACATTATTGTGAAATATATTTACGTATTATCCACGGTGAAGGCGATAGTCAATTGCAGACAATAATAGCCACGCAGTGGGCAGTATAGCTGCCCGCAGGGCTTAGCAGTGGGCAGTATAGCTGCCCGCAGGGCTTAGCAGCAAGCAATACTTGGTTAACTGCTAGTTTTATAATATTGTTGCAATACTATTACTTATCATCATCATTCTTGGCTCTACAACTCCTGGTGGGTCTTGGCCTCCTCAAGAGTCTTCCTCCACTCATCTCGGCTTGGTGCCAGCTCTCTCCAGGTCCGAAGCTCCAAGGCAGAAATGTCTTTGAGGACATTGTTGCTCCATCTTGATTTTGGCCTTCCTAAGCTGCTTCGTCCTATCGGTCTTTGGTGCTTGATGCTCGAAATTACATTTACTTACAGAAGCCATTTATTTATTTTATTCTACTCGATTTCGAGGGTGTTGTATTTTAAACTATTTATATACATTCCCTTTAATTTATTTGGTAAAAAATTTGTGTTAAAAATAATATTTTTATCAGAATAACTACACGGATTACAGTACTATTAATATATTTTACAGGTTTTTGTTGTGTACCGATATTTTATTAAGTAAATATAGACGTACTTATAAAAATGTCGATAAATTACAGTTTTGTACTACTAGTCAATATAAAACTCATAATTTATATTATTTACTGATACCGGTCGTCTATTTAAAATAGGTATTAATCAAAAATACTAGAAGAAATACAGACTTAATGCCAGCCTTAGAAATTACCTATTTTTTAAATATGAATTATGTAACAAGTAAAGTGATATCTATAAACTTTACGTTGAATAGTAATCTTGACAATAATATAAAATACTCGTTAGTTTTAATATTTAAATTGAAAGTGAGGAAAGTGGAGTTGTCCGCCCTTGCCGCGAGATATCGGATGCTCATTATCCGGAAGGTCGGGTGGAACCGAACTCAACTTCGCTCGGCGAAGATCCGAACCGGTTCCTTGGAAATAATATCGGACGTAACCTAGTTAATAACAAGTCGATTCTCTCGGAAACCTACGTTTTCTTGGGAAATAATTATTTAAATGAAGACATTTAAATACATTGAAAAAATACACTTAGGTAATTTGTGGCGTTTTTCCACTTCCATTCTTCATTTGTTATTGGATAATTGAAATCTGAGACTAAATAACAAAAATGGAAGATGCTTTTCTATTACATTATTATATTATTGCCCGTGTCCAGGGGCTGAAGCAATGTGTACCACACACACTACGGCTGAAACAATGTGTACCACACACACTACGGCTGAAACAATGTGTACCACACACACTACGGCTGAAACAATGTGTACCACACACACTACGGCTGAAACAATGTGTACCACACACACTACGGCTGAAACAATGTGTACCACACACACTACGGCTGAAACAATGTGTACCACACACACTACGGCTGAAACAATGTGTACCACACACACTACGGCTGAAACAATGTGTACCACACACACTACGGCTGAAACAATGTGTACCACACACATGGCTGAAACAATGTGTACCACACACACTACGGCTGAAACAATGTGTACCACACACACTACGGCTGAAACAATGTGTACCACACACACTACCACACACACTACGGCTGAAACAATGTGTACCACACACATTACGGCTGAAACAATGTGTACCACACACACTACGGCTGAAACAATGTGTACCACACACACTACGGCTGAAACAATGTGTACCACACACACTACGGCTGAAACAATGTGTACCACACACACTACGGCTGAAACAATGTGTACCACACACACTACGGCTGAAACAATGTGTACCACACACACTACGGCTGAAACAATGTGTACCACACACACTACGGCTGAAACAATGTGTACCACACACACCACGGTGCACAGCGCGGTCAATTTGTCTCCCAACGTCTAACGTCACCCGAAATCGCAGATATCTACGACGTTTTATTCTGAAGGCATTTAACATTGGATGAAAAATATAATCTTTGTTATCGCTGTGTTAGTTTAATTATATTTTACTTCTCGAGTCTCGAGAGTATTGGAATCTCTCGTCGACAGGTGAAGTATTAAATTACTTCGCTGCAATATAAAAAAAATACATGGATTGGGTGGAAATAATAATAAAATTAATAGATTAGGTACCTACTGACAATTTAAATATTCTTCTCGATATTCCTGTCACAACCATCGTTACACCGGTAATACCGGCTCATTTCATCGGTACCTAATTAATAAATCATTTGTATTTCCACCTAATCCTTACAAAAAATCTTCTGATACTGATATAAAAGAATAATTGGAGAAAACAAAGTTTATATTTTTCACCTAACTTAATGATCATCCCGAATAATTTCTACAACATCAAAGCGAAATCCATCAATTATATAGAAGGCATTAACATTACAAACATTTATTTCATTGCGACTACTGCTGGGTAGATGAAAATAAGTAAATTAGACGAACCGAATGTCAATGATCAATTGAGAGATATTTGACACATAAAAAGCGAGAATCGAGGCACCAGTCAGTTAATCTTTGAGGGCCGGTCTTATAAACGTCCGTTAGTTAGATGTCAGACCAAATAAACCGAAATTTGATACAAACATCACTTTTTTCGTCTTATAACAATCCGTTAATCAAATTTTAGTAAAATTTTACCGACGGCCGATACCGACAGTCGAACCACCAGTTTACCGTCCGTTAGTTGAAACTGACAGAAGTATGACAGATTGACGTATTATTTTTTAAGGTTAGGTCCGCTGTCAATTTGCGTTTAATGCTGTTTGTTTAATATGTACATATATACCGTGCTGACTGTTGCTACATTTTCAAGGAAAAATGTTTTCACATAACATTTTCACGATGTCGAGCTATTATTGTATTCAAGTTCGTCGGATAAAGAACAAACTCGACGACAAAGAATGTTCAATATACGAGTGGATTATTTTAATATTTTAGATGACGCAGATTTTATCTACCGCTTTCGCTTGTCAAAAAGGTCTGCTCAAGAGCTTATATGAGCTTCTAGAAGATATTGGGAACAATGTAAAAACGCGCAAATCTGACATTATCACCAACTACAAAATTGCTTGTTGCCTCGAGATTCTATGCTCTAGGATCAATAGTATTAGCTGCTCAGACTAAGTTGGGGTTTTAAAGGCTATTACCAATGTAGTGTTGTGGGAAGTATCCCAAAAATCTGATGCGAGCGAGAAATTTTAGATAGAAAAGAGATATAATTCGCCTTTGACAGCTCTAAAATCATAGACAAGAGCAGTGCGATATTGCGATACTTACGGACGGTAAAAAAAGTTTTATAAGACGAGCATCGGTAACATTTATAAACGAACGGCCATCCGTTAGTATATTGTTGATTGACTAACGGAAATTTGGTCTTTCGTTTATAAGACCGGCCCTGAATCCTGGTGTACATACGGGGAATTACGAAGACCGAGAGTTGATCCCAGGAAAATTTATGGGAGCATAATCATTATCTAATAGTTTCGAATTCACCCAACGGACGAACGGAACTCCGACACTTGGTGGATGACACGCAACAAGTATGAAGCGACTCGAGCGGTGCGTGAGACAAGTGTGTGGTAGCCCAGGCAATGAAGGTTTTTTGTCGGAACAAATTAGAGACAAGCTGAAATTTTGCCAGTTGTTAGAACCTAATTAGAGGAGTATTTCCTCAAAAGTCCCCGCCCCTCCCCCTCGTGCTCCCTCCCCCACCGCCCCTTAAACATCCATTTTTCAAGACATTTTATTATCGCTTATATCTCCCTCATTATTTAAGAAAAATTAATCTTTTATTTACCGTTTTATTTATTAACAACTAATCTTTAAAAAAAATTTCATAACATTTTTTTGTAAACATAATACTTTCGTGAGAATTCACTAAAATACTTAAATTTTCATTAAAATAACATTTCAAGGTTTTTAGATATGGCCCATATTCTGTTATTATTAAAGCAAATTTCATATTTATTTTATTTTTTTATTCCATAACATCTATTCTTTAAAAAATTTTTCGGTAAACGTAATATTTTCATGAGAATTCACTAAAATTGAATAAAAATTGTCATTACCAAAAAATTTCAAGCTTTTTAGTTATGGTCCATATTCTGTTATTATTTAAGCAAAAATTCCTTTTTTTTACCTTTTTGTTCCTTAACACCATTATTTTAAATTATTTTCATGAGAATTCATTAATTTAAATTTAGTTAAAATAGTTAAAATTTTCATTAACAAAAATTCTGTTTTTTTAATTACCGCTCATATTTTCGTTATCCCTTATTCAAATCTCTAAAACGAGGTCAAGTTTTAATCCTTATAATATCAGCGAAATAAAAAAAGCTTGACATTTTTTCTAGACTTATTATTTTATTCGTAATTCCATGAATAATTTGGTTTTTTAATTTTTATGTTTAGAAAAACGTAATCTTAACTCACTAGTTATGCGTGGGTCACTTTCGACCAACCCTTGTTTTTGAAATTGTGATTGAAAATGTTTCAGAAATTGATAGCAAAATCGCTAAGATCGTTGTAAGGCTAGGAGGTTTTTACCTCCTTATTTCATTTATGGGCTGTGTAGGAAATATTATGGAAGAAAGTGGACTTGAAAGTTTGTGGGCTATAGTGTATGGTCTGAATACACTTACAAGCACTTACCTTATGCGAAATCAGCCCATTTATATGTACAAAAAATGATGGAAATCAACTCTAAATTGACAGAAACAGAGCTAGAGCTGTTTACAACAAAAGGATTATTTACAGTGAGACGTTGTGGCAAATTTTGGTCAATATATCGAGCAATGCCTTATGCGCTTAATGAAATCTGTCGGAGGTTTGAAGCATGATAGAGGCTTCACAAAAAGTATACTTTCAAAATGGATACATGGAACCCCCTATTTTGTAAAGGTACATGAAGCCTTAGAAGAATTTTTGGGAAGTTTCATAACATTCAATGAACAACGTGTAGAAGTTAGGGATTCACGGAAGAAGCGAGACCAGTTAGATATTCAAAAGTTTACTTCATGGCTTCAAGAACGTAATCCATTTACAAAGGAATCGGGAGAACTTCTATCTTTGTCATCTGGTTATATATCATAAAATGCGCGGAATAAACTTCTTTGAGTTGCAGTTACACAGAAAAAACAAAGTGAAAACTCAGGCCAAGCCAAGGATGGTGAAAGTTTCATCAAAAGAAGTAATAGTCAATCCTCAACAGCTTTTCAACAGAATTTTATGCATTTGTTATAATCCTACGAAACTATAAGCTATCATATGAGTTAGCTGTTAGGTCGCCATCTATATTTGATGTGTCACTCCGTAAAGGAATAAAATCTTCATTGATGAAGATATTTGAAAATGGTTTACAAAATTATGTTGATTTTCAAGATGCAGAATTTTTACTAGACGGGAATTTTTAATTCCTTCTTATGTGAGCTGGCCAAACGATTCAACTTACGAAGAAGTTGGAAATAACTATTGTGACTATGTTATTTCAAATTATGGATACAATGCTACTTTTGACGGATATCCAGAACATTCAACCACTAAAAACGAAGAGAAAAGCAGAAGAGCCTTAAAGAAAAGTTCATGTGACATCCGTTTTGAAGAAAATACAAAATGTACTAAGTACACCTAAGGAAAACTTTTTAGGAAACAAAAAAAGATTGTTAAAAGCAGTGGCTTCAGAAATGGATAAAAGGAAAATATCAACCTTGACCGCTGAAGATGATGCTGATGCAGATATAGTGAATGTTGCTATAGAAAAGCTTAAGGATTACACAAAGGTTGTTGTTGTAGGATTTGATACAGATTTATTGGCTTTATTAGTTGAAGCTCAACGACAAGCTTCAATATTTTTGCAAGAAAATATATCAAAAGAACTATTGCTAGTTAGTGGAAAAGATTTACCCTTGGACTATATGGAATCAATAGACAAACAAACTTAAATGAAGTTCCTTACTTCAAATTTATGAATCTGACAGAAAATCACATTTACGATCAAATTTCAATCTGGCAAAATTACGCCCACAACCGAGGCATGTCAACAACACATAGGTACTAAGAGTTTACTTGCAAGTCCAAAAATGGTTAGGCAATAGTTTACTAGCTACTGAATGGGGATGGAAGTGGGAGACTGTATATGAAAATGGAGCAGAGAAAAAGTTCTTCAACCAGTGACTTCTTTGAAAACTTTAACGCCAAATGATCTTTTGCATTTAGTGTCATGTTCCTGTAAATCTGCTCGTGGGAATTATTTCAGATGTAGAAAGTCAGGATACTTTGTTCAGATATGTGCGAGCACTGCAGTGTATATTCATGTCACAATGCACCAATGGACGGCGATAATGGCAAAATTAATGAACATTAGGTGTGTAAGTATATGTATAATATATTTCGAATAAATTCATATAAAAAGCGAAAATTTTAACTATTTCAGTGAATTCTCATAAAACTATAATGTTTACAAAAATGGTGTATTATATTTTTTAAAGATTCGTTGTTAAAGAATAAAACGATATTTTTTTTATTAATTTTGCTTAAATAATGAGGGAGATATTAGCGATAATAAAAAGTATTGAGAAATTGATGTTTAAGGGGGGGTGGGGGAGGGAGCACAAGGGGGAGGGGCGGGGACAGTTGAGGAAATACTCCTCTAATTAGGTTCTAACAACTGGCAAAATTTTAGCTTGTCTCTAATTTCTTCCGACAAAAAACCTTCATTGCCTGGGCTAAAGGGATAACGAAAATATGAGCGGTATTACAAAAATCAGAAATTTTTTAAATGAAAATTTTTAACTATTTTTATGAATTCTTATGAAAATATTATGTTTATAGAAAAATGTTAGAAAAATAAGCTTTTTCAAAGAATAGATGTTAAGGAAAATATTGGTAAAAAAAAAAATAGAATTTTGCTTAAGTAATAAGAGAATATGGGCCGTAACTAAAAAGCTTGAAATTTTATTTTAGTAAAAATTCCAAGTATTTTAGTGAATTCTCATGAAAGTATTATGTTTACAGAAAAATGTTAAATAAGCTTTTTTAAATAATAGATGTTAAGGAATAAAATGGTAAAAAAAAATTATTTTTTTAAAATAATGACGGAGATATGAGCAAAAACTCAAAAACTTGGAATTTTATGTTTAAGGGGGGGTGGGGGAGGAAGCACAAGGGGGAGGGGCGGGGACTTTTGAGGAAATACTCCTCTTATTAGGTTCTAACAACTGGTAAAAATTCAGCTTGTCTCTAATTTGTTCCGACATGCGCTCATTTTTGGCCTTCATTGCCTGGGCTAGTAGGGACGATAGTCGGCGTGTACACTAGGATGGAGCACGGATTTCCGGCGAGAGTCTCTTGATATACTTGAGTAGGTTTTTGTATTTTAAATTACATGCTTTTAACATCTGTACGACGCTTGTTCGTGTTACTATCGAAATAGATGCGTTCGCTAAATAGAGCGAGCGAGCATTGCTAATTGTCCCTTCCCGCGCTCCCTCACTCCCCTTATTATAAGTTATCAACATAAGATCATGCATTCTTTTAATTTTTTTTTAAAGTAAACTATAGTTGCAATAATTTAGTGAAGTAACCTAGGTCTGCTAATTAAAATTTCATTCATGGCGGCAAAATAAAGTCTAAAAACCAACTTTATTCATTAATTCAATGACGTTGCGGAGGCTATTAGTGTAAACCAAATCAAATAATATTTTACATGGCTTAATTTAAGTCTAAAAGGCACCAACTTTTCACTACTAGATCACTACCTGTCGAGAAAAAAAAATCGCTCCACCCTAGTGTAGGGTGATTGTGCTAGTAGTCGGCCATTTGACAGAAAAGTCATCTTTGGAATATCATTGTAAGTTCACTTTTGAAAGGTGGTTTAGAAAAACACGTATGTATTAAAGAACAGGGAGTTTATTTTTATTATATTTATTGCTTTTTAAAATTAGCCTAACCATAAAAATTACAATAATATTTTAATGAAAAATGGCTGTTTTGCTAGAAGTCGGCCATCTATGCGTCAGTTGTCGGCCACCTATGCGTCAGTAGTCGGCCATCAGATTTTAGCACAGGGCGGCCAGACGTCCTTTAGAAATTTGCGCTATTAGGCATTTTTTTTCAATTTATACTTAAATCCTTTTAAGCTTTTCGACAAATCGTCTTAATTTGTTCATAGGTACATTTAAAATACACTAATAATCACAAACTAGAAACCAGAAAGAGAATTATTTTTTTCGATTGGGCATTTTGGTTATATGTTAAAGCCGCTTTCATCTCCATTAATAATCCGATTAAGGTCTTCTAATACACCTTCATCGTTGTTTTCTATTAGAAGGGTTTTCAAGTCCTTAAACCAACTTCGTATATAATTTGCGTATTCTTAGTACCTACGCGCTAATAATGCTTTCCGCAATTCTGGCCGGCGTATGAATAATAAATACCATCTTTCTCCCGGTTTTTCATCTTAGAAACGTGTTTTTTTCTGTATTCACAATTTGCTGCACAGTAGTCGGAGTTCTTGTTTTTTAGAAGGAAATGACATTTTGCTAATGCTATTACAAGATTGTTAAAGATTCAACAATTTTGTTTTCGTCGATAACGATATAAAGTGATTTGGTTCCATTTGACGTGTTTTTTTCCAATACCCATCCCTTGATGCGGTCCTGCAGTTTTGCCCTAGGAACATCAATTTCCAAACAATATCTGATAAGCCGCGCGTATTTTTTACCATCTCTTACTGCTTAAAGAGCTTTTTGAAGGCTATCATCATTATACTGATGAAAAACGTATTTTAGTTTTAGTCGCCATTCATATAAAATTAATAATTCCTATATTTAGTTAACATTAGGATGATAAAAGATAAATTTCATCTACTAAAACTGTCCTAAGACGCTGCATGGCCGACTAATGATACATCAATTTTAACACGTCAACCAGTTGTCGGCCCCACACTTCTATGTTAAAAAAAAATAATTATCAGTGTGGTAACTAGCGGCCGACCACTGGCTATTTGATAGTAGTGCTATTTTCACTAACATAAAACATAAAATCTTAGTAAATTTTGTGTCATTAATAGCGTAAGAGACAAAAATAAAACCAATATACGCCGCCAGTAGTCGGCCGCCCTGGCCGACCACTGGATTTTGTAGAAAAAATTGTCCCAGTAACCGGCCGCACGAGTTTCAACATAAAAATATTGAAAATGTCTGTTTTATCATTTTATCTCGTAAATTTAGTTCATGTTTTTGCCGATAAATGCTACTTATACATTGCAAATAAATTAATTCAACTTCTACTTAAAGTTTGAAAATTTTCTTAATGACGTTTCCGAAAAACCAGAATCAATATTGATAGCTCATAACCACCGGCATATTTTTTGGGTCTACTTAAATGATGCCTAAAATAAACGCAAGATGGTGCAGTTTTGTGTTTCTTTCGCGGAATAGTGGTCGACTTCTTAGCATTCAAAAATATTATTGAATTATATTGCGAGTGTCAAGTTTATTCAAGTTGAAGTAATCGGTGGCCGACTACTGAAGGTGGCCGGAACACTGGCGAAATCACCCTACACGCTTCCTTGTGAAAGCCGAGCGTGAATCTGAATCAGAGAATCTCTTGGGAATACAATCTGTACCTTTTTTCCTAAGTCGAAAATCTCATCCCTAGGCTTCGGGCAAAAATCCCCGGTAGTCAGTCTCTGGTCGGGTGCTGTATAAGGTAGTCTGTGAGCGCGGGGTTCTCTGTGTGTGACAATTACCGCGAACCATAGATTGTTTTGGCATCTCGGAATCGACGGTTGATTGTCGCGGCAGATATAAAGTGTACAATATAATTTTATTGTACTAAACCTTTTCGGTCAGCTAAAGTGGTGCAGTCAACGGATTTGCAGCTGAAGCAGAACATCGGTCGGAGAACCACGACGGCGGGCCTGCAGAGGTCTGGTAGTGGTTTCTGTTTCATATCTAGAGAATTTAGAGTTCAATTATACTGTTCAGATGCTATCGGGACACGGAGAGTTCAGGTCGAAGCTTTTCGATCTTGGACTCTCCGTTGACCCGTGGTGTGCTTGCGGTCGGGTGGCCCAAACGGCGGAACATATCCTTTGGGAATGTACGATCATGAATGACGCGAGAGAGAATATGTTAGCAGGATTAACTGAGTTTGGAATGACCGTGACAGGACGTCCATCCAATGATGTCCTAGTGAGGAATGAAAGGAACTTCGGATGCTTCCGAGGGTTCATTCGGGTGTGGGTGTCCCGTTGGGAAATCCTGAGGGGATCTGTGCGATAAGTTTTCTTGTGTATTGGTGGTTTGACTCTGTCATTCCCCGGTGTTGTGTTAATGTGTGGGCTCCTGCATTGGACGAAGACCTGCCGGTCCTGTGCTTCCCTACCCGGATATCCAAATGTATTTTTTTTTATATCGTCTCTTTCCCTGTTAAGGGGGTGTCTGTTTGACCTTACCCATCCACTGCCGCCACCGCGAAATTCGTCTACTATGTATTATTTTCTTCTTTTGTTATTACCTTTTCTTTGTTCTTGTATTATTTTTGTATTATTTTGTATTATTTCGTATTATTTTGTATTATTATTTTTCTTATTTTGTTATTTTACCTTTTCTTTGTTCTTGAATTTATTTATGTATTTTTTTTATGCAATAAAGACGTATCTAATGGTGTCGGTCTGTGAATGGTTTTGTTTTTGCGGCCGTGCCGCCTCGCACCGGTTTATACGACCCGTGCGGGGCAGCACGGTCTTGCATTGTAGCTAAAAAAATGTCAACCTGGAGACGAATGAGAAGGACCGATATGGGAGCTTTTGCTCATAAAACGGTCCTGGGTAAGCGGTGGGTACCATTCACCAGTTCAATTATTCCCCCTTAGAGAACCCGAAACAGAGTAAAAAAATCAAGGATTTGCCCCAACATCGGGTAAAGTATTAATCCGCTTGCGCTTTTGCGATTAATAGAAGCGTACCTACTCCCTGCTGTTTCTAGTATCGGCGCCTAGTGTATCAGTTTATTTTGTACATTACACCATCATTATTAATGCCCCACTTAACAACAACCGACAGCTGACAGGTTCTCCGGACCTCTCGGACCCAGATAAAATATATTTATAGAGCCCTATATAATAAATAATACAACGAGTTTTATCGGCATAAACGAGCGAGAGCTACTTAAAGTGAATTTTTATGTCATTTCATTAATTACTCTGCTTGACAATCCTTTACAAAATAAACCCTAATGGATTATTCTACATTTTACTATTTTTAAAGCTTGGATTGAAATGGAACAAGACGAGACGTTTGAGGGTTTCACTTTTTCAGGCTCTTTGCAATTACAATTATTATCAAAATTGTTAAACGCGTTAAAGTTTCGCCAATGATATTTTATTATTTATTAAGAGAGCAGAATTCACTTTCGTTACCACCCGAGCAGACATGTGCGGTCAGTACGTATATTGATGCTTGAGTCCTCGAAAACATACACTTTGAAAAAAAAAATTGAAAATTTGAATCTGAATTGAAACTGCATTTTATGATATATTAGCTGTTCATACCCTGCGTTGCACGGGTTCGGGATTAAGTTGAAAATAAATTTGTGGGAGAAACAAAGTTTCGATTCGAACGGTGTAGATTTTTATCGATATATAAATATAACAGGAGGAGAAGATAGGGTAAACGGGGAGTGAGGAAATGTCACCTATGTTAGCCTCGGGGTCCTAAAGAATATGTTTCCAAATTTTGAGTCCGATCGGTCAAACGGTACAGATTTGCATCGAAAATATATTAGGGGGAGGGGATGGGGTAAAATAATAGGAGAAAATGTCACCTATGTTACCGCCGAGTCAAAAAGAATAAGTTTCCAAATTTTAAATCCGATCGGTCGAAAATTTTGAGTCCGATCGGTCAAACGGTACAGATTTGCATCGAAAATATATTACGGGGAGGGGATGGGGTAAAGTAATAGGGAAAAAATGTCACCTATGTTACC
Source organism: Agrypnia vestita (assembly GCA_016648135.1). NCBI lineage: Eukaryota > Metazoa > Arthropoda > Insecta > Trichoptera > Phryganeidae > Agrypnia > Agrypnia vestita. The sequence continues at coordinate 20,377 of JADDOH010012051.1, forward strand.
CGCCGAGTCAAAAAGAATAAGTTTGCAAATTTTAAATCCGATCGGTCGAACGGTACAGATTTGCAACGAAAATATATCAGTGGGAGTGGAAGGGAAAGGGATAAAAGAATAGAAGTGAAATGTTACCCGCCGGGTTCTAAAGTATAAGTATGCAAAGTTTTAATTGAATCGGACAAACGGTGTAGGTTTGTATAGAAATCAGACAGACAGACAGACATTGAGTTTTATAGGTATAGATTAATATGTAAATAATTATTATCAAAATACATAATTGTCTATGTAACAATATCCGCCACCGATACTACCAAATGGCGCAAATAATGATGAGTTATAAAATAATAAGTTATAAAAAACAAAGGTAAAAAATCGCGTAAACAAAGTCCTTCACTAACGCTACCAAAGGCGTAAACAATGGTAAGGTATAAAATAATGAGGTACAAAAGAAGGGTTCCGATTTTTGTGAATTTTTGTATTTTCTCTGTGTTACTACGTCATTGACAGATGGCGCTGTTGTTGAATTGTTTTCAAATAATTTCTGCCGACTGGATCACTCCTTAAACTATACAACTATCACCGTATAACTGCTCTACACTTTGGCGCATTAATATATGTATATATGTAACAAAGAAAGGAAATAAATATTGAAAAAATAAATTTCTTCTGAAACGTTAGACAAACAGAATTCTTTAAAATGTATTGTAAATGTATAAACGTAATGGACTATCATTCGATGATTCGATGGGGACGGCGAATATCTGAGACGTGTTGTGCACGGGGACTACGAAAGCCGAGAATTGTCCCCAAAGAATCCAGTGATAGCAAAATCCAAATCGCAACAGTAAAAAATCTTACTCTCAGAAGGCGCCAAAATATAAATGTAAGGAAGGGATATTAAAACGTGAGCCTCTTCCGCCATCCTTCCCCGTGACTCGGAGCTCGTCCCGAAATGTATCGATCCTCGCAACAGTGTATTCAGGAGAGGACGATTATGGAATTTTATCGTCTCTAATTGAATTCTGAAATCGGTCAGTCGGCGTGTAAAACAATCGTTCAAACAGAAAAGGATCAATAATAACCTTTAACGCATTTTCCAGAAAGAAAACTGAAATGAATACAAAGTTTACTCACTGAACATTTTCATCCTACGCAGACGTCCCTACGTCGCAAACAGCGTGCGCTATTTTTAGTTTATTACTTTACTGAAATAAATAAAACAACGGTACACTAATAGTAAATAAACAGTACATGTGGAATCTATACCTATACCGGGAATCTATATCAATGTCTGCCTGTCTGTCTGTTCTGTATATACAAATCTACACCGTGTGTTCGATTCGACCCATATTTTGTATACTTATGCTTAGGACCCGGCGGGTAACATAGGCGACGTTTCCCCCCTCCCCCTGATGTATGTTCAATGCAAATCTGTGCCGTTCGACAGATCGGACTCAAAATTTGCAAACTTATTCTTTAGGAACCGACGGGTAACATAGGAGACATTTCCCCCCTCCCCTGATACGTTTTCAATGCAATTTTGTACCGTTTGACCGATTGAACTTAAAATTTGTAAACTTATTCTTTAGGACCCGGCGGGTAACATAGGAGACATTTCCCCTTACCCTCCCCTGATATATTTTCCGTACAAACCTACACCGCTTGACCAATCTGACCCAAATTTTGCATACTTACGAGTAGTCTTTTTGATCCGGCTGGTAAAAATGTGACTTTTACCTCCTGCCTCTTTACACCACCCCTCCTCTGATGTATTTTCTTTACAAATCTACACCGTTTAACCAATCTGCCTCAAGTTTTGCATACTCATTATTTAGGAGCCGGCAGGTAACCGTAGCATTTTTTCTTCCCCCTTTAACCCACCCCCTCTCCCGATGTACTTTCTATACAAATCTGCACCGTTTGATGGATCTGACCCAAATTTTGCACACTTATGATTTAGGACCCGGCGGGTAACAGAGGCGACATTTACCCCTCTCTCTGTCTCCACCCCACTCCACTGACATATTTTCTGTACAAATCTACATCGTTTGACCAATCTGACCCAAACTTAGCATACTTATTCTTTAGGTTCCGTCGGAATACATACGCCACAATTCCCTCCTGGACATCCCATCCATCCCAGCCTAGATTAAATGGAAACATTTTTTTATTACAGTTTTGGAATGGAAAACAATTGGCAAAATAAAGGAACCTTTGTGTCCCTCCATAAACTTATATTTAACTCAATTAAATTTTAAAAAACAACCCGGGTACGAACAGCTAAGGTTATATAAAATTACTGTCGTTAAATGCTTTGGTGTGCGTTGCTCAATCAGTGCAAATTATTTCCAAAAATTATGTCCTATATAAAAATCTATTGCCAGTTTTCCTTTTATGTAATACAAAGACTGATTATATAATTTAGTTCGTAGAAAATAAAGTATTGCAACAACAGTAATATTTTAATCATCTGGTGCACGATCTTGTTCAAAAAAAAATCCGTTGCAGGAATCATCTTCATCTTGATACATGACATTGGAAGTGGAGCCGCTCATCTCACTAGGAAGAACCTGTGCCGAGAAGAGCAGCTGACAATATAGTGAGAATAAAATAATTCGATAAATTTTAAAAAATCAAGAAAATAAAAAATAATTCACCGAAAATTAATTAAATAAAAACTACATGTATTAGAGCATTACCTGTGTTAGGACCAGTTAAATATTATTTGTTTATGGTATTAATTATCAATTCGCCCAAGGACGACATATATGTAGACTCAAGGAAAGAAGGTGGCTATGTTTTTTCTATAATTTTAGAATACTATAAAGGCTGAGAGGAGAAGCACCTATTGATTTTCTAATCCTTTTAACTTATTTTGCTCATTTTAACATATTAACTCATTTTGCCGATATCTGCGACAAAGGGAAAATCCCCTTCGGATCCCTTGAAGGATCAAACAGTTTTGTGTGATAAGTTCGACAAGAGAAAAACACTTCTCTTCAGATCGAGGATCAGGGAAGCATCCTGAGGCTAAACAATACGAAACGTTCACAAACCCATGAGCTACCGAATATATTACACCGTAAAACATTAGCAGATGTTACAATAAAAGCTATCACTGTCTCAGAATCGAAAGTAGTTAAGCTCTTATGAAATATATCTACAAACTCACTACATTCATTTCCCAGTCTGTGTAGTCTGTGAATGTGATAGTTCTCGTATTATCTTATTATCTACATTATTATGTGGTAAAAGAATACATCTTTTGAACGCATTGACGTATTTATTTGTATATTTATATACAATGTAATCACACTATCGAAATGAAAATTCTAGTGATGATCAAACCGTTATTTTAGCCGGTTACACATGGTACAGTTATTTGAAATTAGTATCTGATTGTATCGATGATAAATGAGCTATAACTGTTGTTTAGTACTAATTCTTGCCCGTCGAATTGCGAAAATCAGTTACCAATCATCGATACTCAAATAAGTGATGAACGTGTCAATTAAAAATCACCGGTTAAAACACCATCCCTAAAAAATATTCTAATTAAAGTGCCTTAAATAATCATGTCGGTGGCTAGGGGGTTGATCCTTTGCCATTTGATTATCGTCCAGTTTTAACCTACTTTGATATTTTAATGACCTTCCAATGTTTTCGGAAACCGATAACAGATTTTTTAGATATTTACGAACATTTTCAACACGTGCTTCAAATTTAATTAATTTCCTTGATATAATTTTTTTTTTAAATTTTCAATATGTCAATTTCCACGAAACCGCATCCGATCCCACCCCTGTTGAGACCGCGCCCCCCTCCTTCCCCGCTTCCCTCCCCGTCCGAGATCCTTCTCCCGCTCGACACCCCCTTGATTGAAGCCAAGAGCAGATGTCACGTTGTTCAACTTTTTCACTTGTAAATGAAACTTCGTCGAAATAAATAAATCGGCCCTCGAGAAAATGTCACAGGGTCGAAAGCGAGCGGAGAAGTAAAAGAAAGTTGGTATTTATGAATAACAACAAATAATTAGAAATTAATTAATTAATTTAAGCGAATATCTATTGCGTTGGTTTTCTGGCAGATTGGAAATTTCTCGCTCGATCTCTCATCGACATTTCAAGCCTATTCGGGCTACTTTTACTTCGTGTATAACATTGAATGTGAAGCGACATGTACTATGTAAGCACTAGAATCACACATTGGTGGCTTTAGTCTTTAGCTGTACTGGCATAACCTCGTTTTACGGCGCTTTGAAATTTTATATTCGTGATTATTAAAAATATTCTCTGGTTTAAATGGCCGTTCGGAATTTTTTAGAGTTATGTGGGATATTATTTTACGGCACAATGCTGACGCTGCGGCTTACATTACGCGACTGCAGTCATTTTACGGAATCACAAGCTGATGACCATAATTCGGTGAGTACAGAATTGCATTGACGTCTCTCTTTTGTTGGTTTCCGCCACTGTGATTGGAAACGTGTAGAACTTTCCGAAACTTCTGCATCCAGAACATTCTAGAGCTTTCTGGAACCTTCTAGACTCACCAATAAACTCCGCCTTGGAACCTTATAGAACATTCGGGAACCTTCTAGAACGTTTTCCTTCCAGGACTTTCTATAAGTTTGTCGAAAGTTCTGGAATCTTCTAGACTCACCAACACACTCCGCCACTTAGTTTGGAACCTTATAAAACACTCGGGAATCTCCTATAACGTTCTCCTTCCAGAACTTTCCAGAGCAGGTTTTTCCGGAACCTCCCAGATTCAACGACACAGTCGGCGAGCCCATTCTGAAGCAATCTGAAACATTTGCTGCCTTCCTATAACAAAACAATATGCTAGAAAGCACATTTTCGTCACCCACGCTCAGCCACCCCCACCAAACTCTACCAGCATAAACACCGGTGGGTGGTAGTGGCTGGTTGTGAAGAAAACACGGCGGGTAGGGAAACACGGGTTTCTTTTATATATATATATTCGGTATATTGAGTTGGTGTGTTTGTGATGTCCCACCCTCAGTTTGTTTACAGACAGAATTTGCGCGCCCTGCAGGTACATAAGTAAACATAAGCATTTACTTTTTATTTTTCCTGCAAAAACATTATTTTTTTATGCCTAAGGTTATTTATTATGCACATAAATAATAAATCATTGTGCTTATAATATATTTCTAGGCTAGGTTAGAACGTAACCCAAAATATATGCCTTATTTTGGTTTTGGAGATATGTTCTAGCTTTCCAAATGCTGCCCAACTCGGCTGAATGCGTCTGTTTATTTCGTCCTCTTGATTTTTCCATATGTATTGTTTGACCAAACTTTATGTGCTTTTTGTATAAAATCAGCGGTATTCCCTCATATCCTGATACGTTAATTTTCCATCATTGTAGAATTTTCAAAATTATTTTTTAAACCCAATAAGTGTCGGTACATCATTGAGCTCTTGATCAAGTCATTGCTTCTAAAGATCCTAATTTTTTAGTTGCAGACAGATTCTAAATACTTTTTGGTATTGTTCTATTTATACAATGAACTCTTGTGGCGAAATATAACTTGCAACATTTATGGAAATTATCCCCGATTACGGTCCTGGCAGTGTGTGTTAGCAAGTCCCGGACTTGGTTCAAAACTTGCGTGTCGCTGCGAAGCATCTCCGAGTCAGTAGTAATCCATCGAGGGTTTAGAGATATTGGAAAAGTTATTCAATTAATATTTCGCTTATAATAGAAAAAATAATATTATAGGCCATACGAATTTTGTGTGTCATAGCGAAAATTTTATGAAAACATTATGGAGACTGATAACGCCCTAGTACTTGTATGAGGGTCTCACATGCACATTGCAGAATGGAACGGGGCATGAGCACGATGTGGAACAGAGCAGAGATAGCGCTGAACTTGTGATGGCTCCTCTTCTTCGCCTTTCAGCTCGATCCTACTCCTAACTGAGTTTACGCCTTGTTAGAGGCAAACAAGCTATCTATCTACGTCGGGTGAAGGCTCTACGGCTTTTAACGTAGTATTTCCAAACACCCTCGC
>JADDOH010012052.1:0-12454 GCA_016648135.1 Agrypnia vestita
CCCAATAAAACAAAATAAATAATATTTTTAAATTTATGTTCAACCACCAACTACCAAGTCATTTAACCTTTTGCACACCAGTTTGCCTTAGTAAATTCCTTTGTAACTCTGTTAGTGACGATATATACCTACATACATATATCGCCAGAAACAAAAGACATTTTTTTTCTCAAAGAAAGGTGCTAATGCCTGTTAGCGCAGGTATAAACACATTACATTAGTTCTCTACAGTTATTGCACACATTGTCAAATGTTTATTGTGCAGTTTAAATTGTTTCCAAAATAAATCAGTTTATATTTTTGTGACGTAATAAAATGTATACAAATTTCATACTTATGAGAGTGTATTTGTTTTTAGTTGATTTGAGTAATATTTGACAAGATGAGTTTGTTTTTAATACAAATTATATTTAGTGATAAAAACAAGTGACAACTGAAATTCTAGTGATGAATCATATTTCATAGTACCTAGATAAAAACGAACAGTGGGTGTCCTTGAGTCGCCAAATAGTAGTTTCGAGTATTTCATTTTCTGATGATCCATAAGAGGATGAATGGATGGATATTACGAATGCAAAATTTGCTACCTTTACACTTTTTTAATTTAAATATTATAAATACCATCTAACATTATTTTACTTGAATTTGCATAAAATGCTCTGGAGTTGCCGGTATGTCATCCCAAAAATAGTCTGGAGTGCAAAGAATTAATGTTAGCTATGTTTTGGTTTAATTCAGTGGCTCTCAAACTGTTTCAATACATGCTGCCCTTGGCGCATCAGGATTTTTCCACAGTGCCCTAATTGTCCCTCTACATAAGAAAGCATACATAAACTATGTGGTTTCATTTTGAACTCCTCCCTCCCTTCATGTTGCCCTAATGCGACATTTTGCTTGACCCTCCTCGAATGTAATATACTTTTTTCCTATTAATTCCAAAATACATTTTATACTATTTTCTCTTACCAAAACAATTTATAAAATTATTGTGTGCAAAATGAACATGACTAATATTTATTTTATATATTTTTTAAATACTCTGACTCGAACGGTGATACTAGCCACTCCTGCAAATTATCAATTATTGGGAAATCATCTTTCCTAAATTTTTTACATTGATACTGGGCCGGCGCAGCCCATCGGCTAGTTCAAACGCGCGTGTCCAATGCCACCCAAGCATTATGACTACAAGTCACGGCAAAATATATATAATACCCAAAATACAAGTATTAATTAAACTAAAGAAATATCCACATGCTTGCTCACATTCTGTACGGTTTTAATTGTGCCAAATAAAATAAATGAAGACTTACATGGCTCGCCTCTCTGGCCCTCTTCTGCCCTCGCATAACCCAGCACAGCCATTCTACCTAATCGCCAACCCCTTCCCCTTGACCAGGCCATGTGGTTTATGAATGCTCCCTAATCGTAAGTACCTACTTGCCAATATTACTTTTTAGAAAGTATTTTTCAAACTAGTTGATAAGTTGTGATAAATAATCTTCAAAAATAGAAGAGAAATCAAAGAGAAACAATCATTGCTACTGTCTCCATTCATATATCTTTTCCATATTTGAAATTTTTTTCTAAAAATTATAGTATACTTGAGCTATTTCAAAAGGTTGGGTTAAACTAAATCAGGCTGGGCATTATATTATTACAATACAGCTTTCAAATCACCAATTATAGAGAACAGTGTACAGGGATCCAAATAAATCAACCAAAGTGGGATTTTTTTGTATTTGGCTGATCAACATTTGAGTAGTTTGTTGGTGTAGTGTTTATGACTCTTGCCTAGTGATCTAGTAGTTGGTGGTTCAAGCCCCATTCCAGAACAAAGGAAAGTTAGTCCTATTTTCAAGCACAAGCGTTCAGCTTAATTTGAAAATATGTAGTAAAATGTGAAGTATTTTTGATGTTTATGGCGTTAACTTTGCAGTTGGACATAATTATTAATTTTAATTAATTAAACAACTTTGTATTAACCACTTAATGTGAAGTATTGATGTGACATGTATTCCATGTTCACACCTTCATTTTTATTTAAAAAAAAAAAACTAAAACAAAATTTGAATCTGAATTTGACAAAGAAGGACATCATAATTTCTCCTTTTTTTATCCATAAAATATTATGGCCTAATTTTTTGTTGTTGAAATATGACAGTTGGTCCACCGACCACAAGTTCTTGACTTGTTTATTTATTGGGAGAATTTTAATTAGATAATATATAATGATGATTTATAGTAAATATTAACTTTTTGAGAATATCCATTGTCTAACATAAACCTACCTCAATCAACCCTGTACAAGATTATACAAACCGACATAAGGCCAAATTTCTTCAAGATGGAGTCAGGAAGGTTGGCGGGGTCTTTAGGTGGGGGGCGTGGCTTATACATTTTTGTAGGTATTAATGGAATAAACGAATCCGCTTCTAAGTACACCGACTTTGCCGCTTTTGTTTTTTTTTGACGAGCTAGGATAGGAACAACACATTACTTTTTATTTATTTATATAATGAAAAATTTGCAGCAAGGCTAGATAAAATTATCAAGCTACCAATTATCAGTAGACTATTTATTGTACTTTGGGTGGACAGGAATGAAGTATTTTAAAATAACTCATCTTTTAACCTCTCCTATATGGTGCTAAAATTATGACATTCATTCTGGTGTAAATTCAATCATAACATTTTTGATTTTTTATGTTTCAGTTTACAGCACTGGAGAAGAAAGATTAAAATATTTATCATAATCTTAACAAAGGATATATATTTTTGGAGGCTCAAAAAATTGGGTTAAAAATAAAAAATAACATTGTTACAGTTATTTAGTATTTTTGGAGACACCAATATGGATGAAATCCTACAAAACAGCAATGGAATTTATATTCTAAGAACCTGGTGGCTTCAATGCTGTCGGTGGAGGGGGTACATATTTAGTTTGCCTCTCGAGTTCCTTGATTACCTCTTCAATGCCAAGATAAACCATAGCAGACATAATTAATTTTTGCTCCAATATATAATCTGTAAGAATTTATGAAGGAATGCATTGAATAATTTTGTGTGTATGTATACCTAAGCCAACCATATGTCCCATTTACACACTGGTCCCAGCGTCCCGGCCTGTACAGCATTTTGTCCCACTCATTGTGGGTGCAGTGCTGCCGCACTGCGCGGCTTTTAGTGTTTTCGCGGGCAACAAATAACACTGATCACTTCGTAGAATAGGATCATTTACAGTGTAATTACGTTTTAGTAAAGTGACTATTATTTTAAAATTGTGTTTAAAATACCAAAAAGAAATTGTAAATTTACGAATGAATTGCAAAAGCCCACAAAAAAAACTTAAAAGTGAGAACAGCAATGTGAAATGCCATAAATTTTTCTCAGAATTTCATATTGCACATAGTGGACAAGCGGACATTAAAGATCATATGAAGTGTATGTAACACATAAGTAGTGTAAGGGCTGCTGCAAGCTATTATCTATTAAAACATTTTTTTGAACCACAATTGTGGTTCCATTCAAGATGATTTAGTTACTGAGGCCAAAAAGGCCACATTTGCCATTCACACAGCAATGCATGATATGAGCTTCTAATGTAGAGGATAGGTACATCCAAAATTTGGTGCCTGTCCCGATTTAAAGATTCAATAGCTGACCATGAGTAACACTATTATACTCATGGTCAGCTATTGAATCTTTAAATCGGGACAGGCAGACAGTTAATATGCTCTTATAGTCTAAACAAAAGTAAACATGTCACTGAATAAAACATAAATAACATGTTAGATTTGTCAAACACATAACTCTTTAGTGACATGTACTTTGGTTTAATTGTTCTGAAGAAATACATCATCTATATAATATGATTTTATATCATTAAATACAAAACAGTTGGTCAAAGATTACTCTAAAATTACATTCCCAAAATAATATAATTTGACAAAAAAATTTCGTGCAATTTCATTGACGAACGGACTATGCTTCTCATTAACTGGTTGAACAAATTACTCTCCAGGAATTAAGACTAACTACCATTAGTGAAAATTAATTCAATTACTAAGGTTATACTAGATATTATAATTAAAGTTGTTAATAAAATATATACTCTTTTCAGAGCAACGCAAAAAAGCTTTTATTTTTAAAAACTAAAATATTTGGAAAACCAGATTACATTCATAATAAATAATTGATAAAAACTCTACTGTTAAATTTTTTTTAAATGCACATATGTATTAATATTATGTGTGAAAAGCAAAGTATGTGAATGGCCGACAAACCGTCACAGTTGACAACTATAGCATCCTAGACAATTTATTTTTGTTGTAAATTAATTTACGATATGTTATGATTATAATATGTACTGCTATGTTTGTTCATCTCTCATGTAAAATTATTATTTTATTGATAATTCAACAAACAAGTACTCCTTGAAGAATAAAAGACCATAGACAAGCACTTACGTTCCTGTATCTCACTGGGGTCATGTTCATAGATAGCGTTGTACAATTCCTTGAAGAACAGGATAGGGTTTTCATCACACCTCTTCAGTGCACCCATAACTGTGATGCTCTTATACCTCGGCAGTATGCCCAAATCGGCCAAGACTCTCATAGTTCTGCTCGGAGTACCTTGGCCAACGTCCATGTGTATCATCATGTAGAGGGTGGCCAGACTATCTCGCTGCGGGTTTGATAACTCTTGGTACCACGAGGGGCCAATGTCTGCCACCAGAATATTTAAAAAGTACTTATCTGAAAAATGTTATATCCCATAACTATGTACTTTATAAAACTCACATTGCTTATATTAAGGGAATCATACATCAAAATTCTCCACGAGCCTCCGCCTTCCCCCCCAAGACCCCGACCCTATTAGGACAAGGGGATGAAGAAAAAAAAAGTACATCAAAATTCTAGCAGCCGATGTCCGCAGAGGAAATTTATAGGATTTTATTTATATTATCAGTTTTTGTATTTATATTATAACAATGGCGGGCTTATTGCCAGTTGGCAGTTTCCTCCAACCAACCACACAATTTAGTGGAACAATCCCAGTACTAATTTCATTGTCTGTCCATAACTTCTTTTGTAAAAACTTTTTTTTTTTTCCTTTTAAATTCTTTTTATAAATAAATAAATAGGTACCTACTTATTCATTAGGAGGCGATGTGTAAAAGTTCGTCATTTTTGACGGGTTACAGCTAGTTAAAATATATTTACGGTATACAATGTTACAGTGGCAAAACTAGCTCCATGATAACAAGACAAATAGGATGGAGACAAGAAAGGTTTAAACTAGGTTTTGGAAAAGGTAAATTGCTTTAGTTTGCTTTAGAATGGTCTCTGATGATGTGACGTCTGTTGTTGTGCGTAGTCGGTTCCACAGAATAGTCGACTGCACTTGGAATGAGGAACTGAAGAATTCATTAGACAGAAAGTAGAATTTGGATTTCAGGTACTGAGATTAATGAGATTGAAAAGTACATTATAATTACAAAGTAGAAATAAAAGATTAATGTTAATGATATTTTGATGATATACTAATATTTTAATGATAAAACAAACATGAAAGATAAAACATTATATCTTGGGTTGAAAAATTTTAATTTTGCTCCTGTGAGATTCTTTAGAGACAACTCTTTTGTAGTCTCTGTCTAGACACCAAGTCATAGAGACTCGCCGTCCTGTACCTCACTTCAAGTTTGTTGTACATCAAATCTCACTCCACTGACCTTAGATGCTCAGTTTGTCATCGGGGTGAATTAGAATCTCCCTAGCAAGTTAGCAGTTAAAACGAAATAAGTATTAGTAATTTAGTGCCTTTTGTTTATCTAACTTTTCAGGATCAATGATTGTAAAGGGCCTACCACACGCACAAGTATCACCACACTTTTGCATGCACATATCGGTTTGTAAACTGGGCACCGTGTACAAAACACCAACTACACGCACATTTGTACACGGAATTAAATTGAGATTAATCTTATTTAAACCCCTGAAAAATATCTCACCGTGTTTTATTCTGTGAACATGGGTCTTAAGCAATATTTTTGTATCTTTACCGAAATTGTCGATGTTGAATTTACTTAAAATGGGTACTTACGATATTCTCTCTCTTTCTGCTTTTCTTCTCTTATATTTTTCCATAAATTTTCACAGCGAATCAAATACTTTTGATAATCTTCATCCCGCCATTTCAACTCTATGGAAACCAACGATGACGATGTTCTCCAGACTCGTCTCTTTAAAGTACATTCCAAAGCATCAATATTGAAACACAACCAGGCTTACATTTCAACTTACAATAATGCTATTTTTGCCTGATATTTCTCAATGATCGTAATAAATTACCCCAAATTACATATTGTAATTTTTGTAATAATAATTGTAATTTTCTTTATTCACTTATCTAACTGCTACAAATTCATATCATAAATTGTTTTGATTTAAGTAGGGTTAAGGAAATTAAATTTTCAGTAAGTAGAGTAAGAAAACTTTATTCAAAATTTATATTAAAAACTGCAATTGGGGGTCTATACGCATTCTCATGAAATCGTCGTTGTACCTTTTCCCACTAGCATTTAATTTGCAAATAAACATTTTTTTTACGCTTCAACAGGCCAAGAGGCCCAATCACAGAAGCAAAATACATCACAAAACACCCGGGCTTGAGTAAATCACATTGATTGATCGTGACTTCACCGGGAATCGAACCCGGAACCCTTGGTGCGGGAAACGAGCGTCATGCCCACTGGGTTAGGAGGGCTGCCAATCCTCTAATACATTGTATTAGAGGATTGGCAGCCATAATATTGATTTTTTCAATATTGTCCGTACATTTGAAAATGCATAATAAAAGATCTTTTAAATCGTATTTATCAATCAAGTTAGTATAGTGTGAATGGCAAGAAATGAGATTTAAAAACATAACTCAATATTTATTACAAACCTTTTTCTTTATTTTTTTGGGTTTAAAAACTTCACTCGATTCAATTGTTTTGATAGTTGTATCACTCATTGTAAATGCTAAAATTTTCTTATAAAGTAATTTTAAGAAACCTTTTTACCATATGTCAATTTATTTTAATCAATCTCATAACAAGGGAATACAAAAAATAAAAGAATGTTGTTTTTTTTCAAATTATATTCTTAAAAAAAGTGTCCACTCAACTGAAATAATTTAAATCATATATTTACACAGTAATGTTACTTTTTCTATTAATTTAAACAATATAATACAAAAATATTTATTATTTATAAAAATCAAGTGAATGCTGCAATTTCCTGATTGGAATAAATGACCTTTGTTTAAAAAAAATACATGCATTGAATTATATGAAACACTCTTAGAGTTATTGGAATAAATACTTACATTAAAAACAACAATTTTAATAATTTCACATAACAAAATTACAATAATTTCATTCAAGGTAGTTTATATTTATGCAAGAACACCCCATAGGGGTGAAACGCCAATAACGAAGAAGAATAAGTTTATATCTATGCTTCTAGCATCACAGAAATATTATACATGTATGATTTGATACAAATACTTGTCTTTTTACTTCTTCAAATCATACATACATCAAAAAATATTAAGATAAACTACATAAAAAGGGACAACTTTATCACAAAGAGCATTAAGACATTCTATTAGAAATTTTCTCAATAATTCCAATCTACATAGTAGATTGTTAATAAAACATAACAAAGATATACAGAGTTAGATAACTAATAATAAGTCAATTAAAACTATTTTTCTAACGCATTTAAACATACATATTGTACAGGACAGAATTTCAGAAGATGTCTTAGTCAGAATAAATTTGATGTGAATATGGAAGGCCAACCCTAACCTTGAATCTAACATTAGAATTAAAGTCCTAAAACTGCTTGTACAATTCACCATAAATCCATAGAAATGTAATTAAATTTTTAAATAAATCATAAATCCATACAAAATTTTATTAAACGATTTCTATAGATATAATTAAAATTTAATTTTATCCATAGAAATCGTTCACCTTAACTATTAGTTTTCGTAATTTATTATGATTAATAAATAATATGGGGACAATTGTGATGGAATGTTAAAAATGCTTACATTTAGAGATCAACATTCCTTCCCATACAATATGATTATATTTCTTGTAGACCTCTTTTCATTTAAAAAAGACAATCGAATTAGTATGTATAAGCCGTGCGTACAAAACAATGTGCATCATACGCACGCTTACACATACTAATTAGACTGTCTTTCTTAAGTGAAAAGATGTATACATCTTTTCACAATTTTAAAAATTGTGCTAACATAGATTGTGTTTCAACTGTGTGAAAATACAAAAATACGGGTCAACTGCAGAGCTTTGGTATCATCATCTCATTTGTTATCATCTGTCTTCTTCTTTTATATAGTCAATGGTAGTGCAAATGAGAAAGAAATATATATTTTATATGTGTCATTCAAAACCTCTCGGCAGTTGACCTATATATTTTGCATTTTACATCATATAAATTTTACAAATTGTGTTAACATAGACTGTTTCATAGTGGCTTATACGTACGCAGATATTTTTTTTTCCATTGCTACGGAAGGTAAATTATTTTACATTTAAGAAACTACACAGAATATTAAACTGAATACAACAATTCAGCATTTGCTTCACTTGTGCAACATTGGGAAAAATATTGAGCATTCTAAATTTTATCCTGCAGTTAAATTTTGTTTGTTAATTTTTTCAAAAATATGTTTATTTGTCGAGACTATAAAAAAGGTTGGTATTGGGATTACAATATAATTTTCAATCGTGTACTAAAGCGCCCCAATGACCAGCTCAAATTCAAGGGAGCATTATTATTGCCAAAAAATGGTCTATTTTTATTTATTTATTTATTTAATGTTCATGGAAGACCAACAGCACAAAAAAAAAAGCATAGAAAACATTGATACAATATAGATGGCCAATTACAGGTCTCCACATTTAGATGTGTTTGTGTATAAAATGGTTTCAAATACTTTGATGTTTCGCAAACACAAGCATTGAGATTTATAAAAAAATCTAAAAAAAAGTAAAAAAAAAAGTCGAAGATCGGTTAAAATGCTTAACATGAACATTCTGGTCCTGGCAAAATACTATGTAATTTCAGATAGGGGAACAGGAGGCAAAACCACAAATCGAGGCAGAACAGTTTTTATACACATCAGTGTGGGATTTTTTCTAAACTGGCAACCCAGACTGCGTCCGCATCGGTAAAACGGTATGTGACAGTTTTTCGCTGACATTTAATGCGTGTTCCGCAGAATGATGAAATTATTCTTGTTTTTTTCAATATTTTCGATATATCTTATATTTACATCACATTTTTAGTATTACTTTTTTGTATAAATGAAGCAATTTTTCATACTTTTATTTTAACTGTGTCGATTATTGTTAATCAAAATAGTGGAATTAAGGTTTTGAATAATCATAACCTAAAAAAACAATCAATACGTTTGTAATATTTCAAAAATTGTCACATGGGGGCATAACCGCGTACATGCTGTTGTGACCCGAATCAAGTACAATATTATAAATTGATGGTTAAAATTAATTGTATATGTTATAGGTGAGATAATTTGGATATATTACTACCACACTGTTCACACCGTTTATAACCGCTAGACGTTTCATTCATGACACATATTCACAAATTGTTGTGTAAAAATTCACCAAGAATGGCTACAGAACACCAAATTCCAGAACTACATATTTGGCAATGCTTATATGCAGTCTGCTAGCATAAATGCTTCAAGAAAACGGGAATTATCCCATTAAATCCCGAAGTTTTTGAAGATTGCCGGTAACTATTGTAACTACTACATTTTCAACTGCAAAATTTATCCCAAGACGGCCACTTCTTGGGATAAATTTTGCAGTTGAAAATGTAGTAGTTACCAATGAAAGTCAACTAGAGACTCAACCAGATGTCATGGTTTTAGCAAAGAATCTTTCAAAAATTTAATCTGTAGAAATTCTGCTGAATTTAATTCTACCGTATGGAGTCTCCACATCAATTGAACGTAGTTGTGCAGAAAAGCGCCAGATCACAATCTTGGTAAAAATGAGATATTGATGTCATCGGACGGAGTAATGTCAATTCTATGTTTTACAAAAACCAGCCAAGCCGCTTTCATACAAAAATTCACAGTTCTGAAATATTTATTGATCGCGTAAACATTTTAAAATCTGCAGAAAGCGCCCGCGCCACTTAAGACACTTTTAATATGACTATTCCTCAAAACATAATCACCAGAAAACAACCAGAGCCAACTGGACAATTTCAGCATTGCATGCATTTACATATCAGCAGAAAATGAACATTAACTTTTCAAAATAATTTTAAAATGGTTAGACGAGGTAGATATATGGTAGATTTAGTTGCTAAAATGTCGGATAATACTGATTCGCCGCCGGATCAAAGCGTGGCTAGGAGTGAGAGTCCGTGTCGTCCAATCGAAGGCGGTCCAAAAATGATGGATGGATGAATGAATACTTTAAATATAGTAAAAAATGTTTCTTTCAACACAAGTGCTTGGGCATTTCTCCAAAACAGTTTATAAATTTTAACTGTACCTGTAAAAATTAATGTTTTAAGAAACTTTCAACGGACCGACGTTCAGAATTTTATAGATATTGGGCACTATCTTCGTATGATGCTGTACATCACTGCCAAGGTGTCCGAACAGCCTGTGAAGAGGCGTTATTTGGCAACAACAAAAAATCGTGAACATACAAGATACACACTCAGTTCAACCGCTGTTTGTCGACCCATGTTTTGCCGTACATTACAAATTTCTAATGTCAAAAATTAAGACCGAAGGGGTATAAAGCTAGGTGAACATAATGCTCTTCCGTTGGTAAAAAACACAGGCAGTCACTAATTTTATTAAAAAAATCTCAGTGGATAAGTCACACTAGTGCAGGGAAAACGTAGAGGCTAAATTTTTACTTCCAGGAATAACATTAGCAAAGCTGTTTGAACTTTATCAGAGTGAAGAAATGGAGAATTCAGTTAGTGTAGCATCCTTTATGAGAATATTTTATTGTTTTTTCAATTTAAAAACAAAAACTTTAAAAAAAGACACATGTAACTTTTGTGATATGTCACATTCTTTAATTAAAAACGAACAGAATGCCACTAAAAAGGCGGATCTAATGTCCAAGCATAATGAACATCTAGCTGTGGCAAAAAAGGCCCAAGCCAAACTAAAATCCAACATGATTTTGGCAAGGCAAAATGAAGATATTGAATGTATCACATTCAATATGGAGAAAACATTACTCTTGCCAAGAATTCCAACGAATATAGTCTTTTACAAGCGACTATATAATACGGTCATTCGTAGTGCAATGGAGCAATCAGCATTTTGCTACGTGTGGCTGGAGGACCAAGCTGGCAAAGGTGCACAGGAGGTCGGATCCTGCCTGAATTGAGGAGAAACTGCCTACTTTTGTCATCTGTCATCTGTCTGTCTGTCAGAAACTGTCATCTGATCCTGTGGTCTGACTTCTGTGGTGGGCAAAATAGAAATATAAAAATTACGTTGATGTTGAAAGAAATTTTGCAGTCAAGTAATTTAGAGACTGTAAATCTAAAATTTTTGTGTTCTGGTCACAGTTTTCTTCCTAACGACAGAGACTTGAGTGACACGGAATGTGCTCTTAAACACCGGCAGAGGTTATACACGCCTCTTGACTATATAAATATCATGAAGAGTTGCAGAAAGAAAAACCTCTGGTAGTGTCAGAAATGAAAAGAGAGCACTTCTTTGGCACTGAAAAACTGGAAAAATGCATTGTCAATAGGAAGAAGGGGAAAAATAATGAAATAATTAATTGGCTGCGTGTGCGTTGTGAAATTTCTCTCAGTAAAAAATGATTTGTTTAATATAAATCTTAAATGTGATTTCGATGATGTAGGAGTAGACGTCGACATTTGTCCTAAAAGAAGAGGGGCACGAACAATTAACTTCCGACAAAATTTGGTACCACTATGGCCATCTAGCAAACCTATCGCTCTGTCAAAATCAAAGATCTCAAATCTTTGATTTGTTGCACTTGATCCCGTTGGATGCAAAAAGTTTTTATACAAATTTGCAACGTGACGGCACAATGAAGAAGATATTGATGGTTTCGATTACAGATGTCGGAACGATCTGAAACCTTTTTTATCATATTCCTTGTGCGGACATCTATTAGAATGATATGTTTTTATATATGTAAAATAACTCGGGCGCGATTAGTTTGTCGCGGCCCACTTTGAATGCTTATTACGCAATTAATATTTATCCGACACGAAAGTATCACCTAAAGTGCGCTTGGTTGAGATCTATCCAATGATAATAATTAGAATCTGGTAAACACTTGTTTAATATTTTTAAATGAATTAAATGTTGAATTAATTCTC
>JADDOH010012053.1:0-104848 GCA_016648135.1 Agrypnia vestita
TCGGCGCAGTATTTTCTTCTTTAGTCCAGGACTTGATGATGATCGAACTCCTTATCTCATCAACCTGACTATAACATAGTCTGGTTGATGCTAGAGATGTATGCATTAATCGTGAGCTTGGCGATCACGAAACAGAACTATTTTATCATAAGCATATTAATTTTAAAAACTTTTATCTTAATTTAACGTAACGCTTTTGCTTCTAATCCGCTAACTTGTTACCTAAAAAATTTATCCGCAAACAACAATCGGATCGCATTACGACTGTCTCGACCGCGATTGTGTAATTTCCGCCTACCGATAAGAGCGCGAGGCTCGCGTTCGGGTGGCGTTATGCAATGCCGGCCCAAAATGGCGGGTCACGGCGGTGCCTAGTGAATCATGACAGTTGTGTACATTGTTACGCGGTTATGCCCGTTTAATTTATTAATGAAATCACCGGGAAACACGTTTCCTGTGATGTACGTCGGACTGCCCAGGGCTGTCCAACCACCCATCTCGTTGTTTATTCAACAGCCCCGTCTTCCAATTTCTCTAAGAGGCCGGACTGCCTGTGCGCTGATGGTACACACACGTTTTTCAGAGGCTTTCGAAAAATTTTATGCAATTTCTATTCTTTTTGTTTTGTTATGGTCGTAAAGCCTTTAAAAGTATACATTTACAAATAAATAAAATTCACAAAAAAAGTTAACAGAAAGAGAACTTCGGTTAACAGATTATGTAAAAGAATAAAACAAGGCAAAATTATACAGTACATATAAAAATACACCCAAATTAATATGTCACACTACATATTAGTAATAACTACACCCAAAATCAGTCATTGATCCCAATAAATCTAAAATGTATGAAATATAACAACGTTTTCCAAATTGAGTTTGATTAAATAGTATATATTTTATTACTCGAGTTTCAAGAGTAGAAGAAACTTAACGTATAAAAAATATAATATTTTATTCAACTCATGTATAGTTATATCCTAGATTCAAGGTTTATATTACGGTCGTTTGACTAATTTAGGTATTGAAACAATAGATATTCTCGATGTTTCACTTTGTTATAGAGTTATCATATTGTTGTTATAGAGTAGATTCTCAAAATGGTCAACATCTATACGGTCCTTAATAAATATCCGTCATTACAATACCTAAATAGTTATACTCGATCCATTTTAATGATCATCATGAATAATCTCTAAGATATTAACACCAATTCTATTAATAATATAATGTAATCTTCTTCGTTTTTATATTTAATAAAATAACAATAACTGGCAATGGGCAACCAGTAACTAGAAAAAGACAATTGGGAATAACAAATAGCAACGGGCAACTGGCATCGAGCAATTGAAAATATACAACTATTAACAAGAAATTATTAATAAGCAACTTACAAACAGTAATGGAGTAACACGCAACTGGCGAACAGCATCTAGCAAAATGCAACATGCAACCAGCAACAGGTAACTGAAAATAAACAACGTCCAACGAGCAACATGGAGCGAGTAACTGGCATCTAGCAACCCGCAACTTTCGATAAGCGACTAGCAACCAGGAACAGGCAACTGAAAATAAGCAACGTTCAGCGGGTAACTAGCATTTAACAACAAACAACCGGCGATAAGCATCTAGCAATGAGCAAAAAAATTTATGCAACCAGCAACTGAAAACATGCAACATACAACTAGCAACATGCAGCGGGTAACTAGCGTCAAGCATTTGCAATACTGAATTAGCCACAGGGAACTTGCAACAAGCAGCAACCGACAACACCCAAAACTCGTACAATATTACGCAAATAAATTAATTATTTTCTCGCAATAATCGTACGTCACAGAATATAACAGGATATCTTTTTTTTGTTTTATGTTGCCATACGACACATGAATATATGTAGGATTAAAAAAAATCTGTGACACGTACTAAAACGTATTAAAAAATTGTAACGTATTTTTAAATACCCTTATGTGATGTAAATTCTGTCTCCCAGTGATATTATATTTTTAATTATTTTTATCTGTATTGTTTTTATCTTATCATTGGCAGCCCTAGAACGGACCTTGGCTCGGTAACACGCTAACGTTTCATAAACATATATTACTTATTGATAAGTTTTAAAAAATAGGCTAAGTACACCAAATGGAGGACATATCTAATCATCTGAAAAAGACAAGTTTTGTTTTTAATTTCAGCATTAATTATTTATCTAAGCAGTGTCCAGCACAGAGGCACCGCCGCGCCGGTGGTTTAATTTTTGCACGGAAAAATGACCCTGAATTGATCGAGAGTATTTGTACATTCAACGATGTTATGCATCACTTGCTCGATCGCCAATATTTGTAAATTCAATAAGTTCAAGCGCTCTTTGGATTCCAAAGAAAATGATCGGAAATGGAATAAAATCTAGCTCGATTCATATTATTAGTATAGTAAATTTTAAATACTTGTCTTCAGCAGTAGCGTAGTAACAAATTTTCGCGCCGCTATCCTTTATTTTATCTTTTAAGAAAATTAGTAGATAATATAATAATCTAAATATAATAATTTCCTTGTCTGTCTGTTGGTCCGCAACGCCCGTGCTAGAATTAAAACTTAAGATAATTAGAGTGTGACACGCATGCTGGCGTTTCAGACAACACACAAGGGTCGCCGCACCAAATTACACGGTCATCACATTTTTATATTATTATATTTAGTTTTAGGTTTAAGCACACAAAGTCGATCTAAAAATAATGGTTTTCTATTCATGAATTTTCAGCTTCAAAATCCTGAAATTATTATGTCCCGTGATTTTTCACGGGTGTACGGCTAGTTCTATCATCATTCAAGATCTTTCGCATGTCATTTGTGTTACTTAAAAAATCTGTTACAAAAATTTGATTGTTGATTTTCTTACGTTGGAATTGGTGAACGTTGCATTGTGTAAAGTAATCAATTAAGCGTGCTCATACAGGTCATAAGCCCTGGGCCATCCTATAAAGACTTTCATGCACGTTGCTCATATAAATAGCTTCGTCTCTGTGAGACTTCTATATTTATCGTAAAATTATTTATGTTTAGGTAGGTAGGTACCCAAAATTATTTGTTCAATAGAATTGACTTCCAGGAGCACAGTTAGGTGAAGGTTATACCAAAACGTTGAACGACAGACGGAAAACGCGAGGAACTGCCTGTTTGCATACTAAGCGTATTCAGACAGGAATTCAAGAACTATTTTCATGTGGACTATCATGTTTATACGATCATCATTATTACGATCGTCTACATTCTGACCATCACACTTCTGTTTTATAACGAGATGTCAAATAAATAATAATGAATGAGGAAAATTTCACATATTACAAATACAGATGAAACTATATGAAATACATAGATTCATAAATATTAATTATATTTTGTGAATCACTATGGATAATGTGGGGTGATGTTTTATTTCGTAATTTTTATTATAAAAACTAGCTGTAACCGGTCAAAAATGACGGTACTTTTACACGCTGGTTCATACAGAATAAGTATTTTCTTATTTATAGCCGACACCGATGAAATAGTAATAACGACTTTTATCATAATATTTGGACATTTTTTTTATATTTCCCCTGGCGGCGATTGGGCGGGACATGAAGTGGCTCGCGTCTTTGCTAAGTCCTATATGTACCGTATTTTGGAAGGGTAATGCAGGCTCAGCGATGACAACTCAGGAACGGATTTATGAAGGTTCCACCATGGCTAATTATTTTTTATTACAAGTTTTATTACAGTTCTCCCATTAATTCTAAGTCACATTATCACAACCATAACATCTATCGAGTTAGCACAATCATTCACTCTTTCATATACTTCAATCTCTTACTGAACGGTTCGGAACTTTACAGTTGTCACAAGGCTTCTCCATCTGTCTTGATTTTCGGCTGCCACAGTTATTTTATTTTCCGGTTCCAAGAACGACGTGGGTGTCTAATTCGTATTAATTTTAAAAGTGGTTTTGAGAATAAAGCTTATTTATATTTATCGCTACAATAGGCTATAATGCCCAACTCCCGTGGCATAATTACTGTACTGTACTGTAGCATGTTACTTTGCATCAATAACTGTTACCACTTCTATTTTGTGCGCCTATCGATGTACGTAGGGATGGTACTTTAACCGGTGACACTAACCGTTATTTGAATTTTGTATCTGATTTTATCAAAGATTGGTAACTGATTTCTCGCTTTTCAATGGGCAACTAGTGGTGCTAAACAATAGTTGTATCTCAATTACCAATCATCAATACAATCTGATTTAAATTCTAAATAACTGTATGTAACCGGTTAAAATAATGATTTGATCATCACTAGCTGTGCAGTATATGTCAATTCGTACTAGAATTGATACAATGAATATATGCATGATGCTGGAGCAGGCCAAATACATATTGTAATTGGGATATTGGGTTATATATATATAAATATATATGTTATAATGAAGGTTTTCACGGGTGTTAGAAATGTTAGTATTGATTTCTTTGGGGGTAACCCGCGTCAAAATCTGGTCCTCAGAAGGACCATTCGTCAACCGACGTTTCGCCTGAATCACAACAGGCATCTTCAGGTTGCTTGTTAATAAATTTCCGTCACGAGGGGCAGTGCGAAATTTAGACTTTGACTTACCAGACCTCACTTGGTAATAAGCTTCCGATACGAACGGACGTGTTCGCACTGCCCCTCGTGACGGAAATTTATTAACAAGCAACCTGAAGATGCCTGTTGAGATTCAGGCGAAACGTCGGTTGACGAATGGTCCTTCTAGGACCAGATTTTGACACGGTTTACCCCCAAAGAAATCAATACTAACATATATATATATATATATAGTACATATGGTCCTAAAGTGTAATCATGCACAATTACGAAAAAATATGAGTTATATAATGTATTTTTTGTAAATGATAATTTTTTCAATTGTTAAGATGTTAAGAGTTGTGATTTTTTTACTGCATTGAATCCCATTAACCTTTAAATATTACACGCCAAGACGAACCGGGAACATTCTCTTTCTTGAAAAAAAAATTACTACGTTAAATAAACATCTTGCATCATGTTAACATAATCATTTTCCATATCCATGCAAGTTACTAGTAGCGATGGTCAAACGGTTATTTTAACCGGTTATTTTCGGTACAGTTATTTGGGTTTTGTATCTGATTGTACCGATGATTGGTAACTAAGATATACCTGTTGTATAGTGCGGATAGTTGCCCATTGATTTAGTTGCCAATCATTGATGCAATCAGATGCAAATCTCAAAGAACGGTTAATGTGTCAGTGGTTAAAATACCATCACTAGTTACCGGCAAATAGCGAATAAAATAATAATATAGAATAAATCAAAGGACCCAAAATAATTATAAGTTGTTTTTTATGCTATTTAGTAAATTTAGCCCATTTACATATTCAGAATATTTCACTAAATGATGTGTATTTTACATACACACGACTATTTGTTCCTCAGTTTATTGCTAATCTCCTATATTGCTACTTTAGGCCGGTTTTCAGGATTGTGAATACGCGCTCTGAAGTGCGATTCTGTGAGCAAAAGGCTCACATAAATTGCTCAACAGAACCTTAAATAAATAATTCTGTGTAATTAACTTTTTAACTGTCAACCGAGTTGACATGGGGGATGAATGGGAAACACCACACAGGATAGGGGTGGGATTTAAGGGCAATGATTTAAGATGCCTTTTCAAAACGGGGTACTGTTACCACAGGTGACAGAATTATTTAAAATATACAACATTGAGCAATTCAATTATAATGTGCACGAGTGTACAACAAAAAGAATTGACTTCTTCTTCAAACACAGCAAAATTATTTTGTGGTGACATTATAATTATAATTTATAGAAATTAACTTTGTTAATACAACTTTTCTTATAGGAAAAAACTCAACATGTTTCAAAGCCAATGGCTTTTTCATCATAACATAACAAGTGTATCAAATGTATGCACATTTTTTCAATAAAAAAGGTGGTGTAAACAAAGTTAATTTCTATAAATTATAATAAAAATAATTGAATTCTTTTTTTATGAAATTATGGTGTAACTGATAAATACGAATATATTCTTTGAATGCATGTATACCTAATTCCACAAGAGCGGTGATTGGTAAGATCAATTATCCTATTTTCGAATATCTGTCTGTTCGTAACTCGCTGCAATCAGGCTGGAATTACGCCAACAACGCTGATGATGACTAGCCGCTAGCGAGGCCCAGGCGCCCGAGTGTGACACGTCAATCAGCGCGCGGCTTGTGTTACATGCAAGGATCGTTTTTAATTATCTTCAAGTTTGTGTTTACTGGGGTATTATGCCGTGCATAATGCCCCAGCAGTAAACACAAACTTGAATATGCACGCGAACTCGATCATTCAGAAAAATCAGCACTGGCTAAGCATTTTCTGGATACCAGCCATCATTTTGCATTCGAACCGAAAATCCTTGGAAAGCCTAAGAGTTACCATAAGCGTCTTATCAAGGAAGCACCAGAAATCTACAAGCACCCGATAAATACAAGTGTTAATAGAGATGATGGTCTCAAATTAAAAACATCTTGGTATCCGGCGCTTCAAAGTCATTCTCGTCGCAGACTCCGCAGAGATAGTGATCAGACAACAGATGAATCATATACACAACACAATACAACACATCATGACTTCGGCACGGTATTGCAAGCCGATACTTAACCACAACACCAAAATTCACAACACGTCAGCCCTGATGATGGACCCTGCAATGGGATCCGAAACGTCGGCCCGAAAGGTCGTAACAACACGGCATAATACCCCAGTAAACACAAACTTGAAGATCCCGAGTGGCCGTGAAAACCTAAGAAAGTTATTAATTATTATTGTCTCGTGATTTTTTACCTGTTGCGTGCAACGACTGCTTGACCCGCAAAATTTGGCGTTTATAAAAGCTCGCAGCATTCACAAGATCTTTTTTTTTTGTAGCTACAAATGTAGTATTAAGGACTTCAAATAACATAGTAGTACCCAGGAATTAAAATACACTTGTTACTGTTGAGCTAAATCTCATAGATTTACTTGAGATTAACCCGAGTACACGTGTTGAAATTTCGATCCGGAGACAAACTCAGAGATCATTTTGAGATTGGTAGAAAGAAACAGTGAATAGTACCCACCGCTTACCCATTACTGTTCTAAGAGCAGAAGCTTCCATATCGGTCCTACTCAATCGTCTCCAGGTTGACATTTTTTTCAACTAACAAGCAGGACCTTGCTGCTCCGCACCGGTCGTATGAACGATCGCGATGTGGCAGGGCCGCTCGAACAAGACCATTCACTGTCCCGCCTTAAGGCGATCGTCTAGCAGAATGAGCAAATTTCACCATATCTTCTCTTGCGTTTTTTATCACGTTTTTGTAGGGAAATACTTCATTTTAAAATTTATTCATCAGGTTACATATATTTTAAATACGAATATCTTATTAAAATGTCACAAACTAAATTATATAATTGATTAATAAATTACAAAACCTTCGATGTTTTAAAAATGAAGAAAATTGCTCCACTATGACTGAATGACCTGTTGAGATGTCTTTTTTATTCAATAATATTACAAAGTAAACGATTATCTTAAATTTATTACAATTATAGCAAAATCTGTCAGTTTGTTTACATGCAATTTATGTTTTAAAAAATACTGTTTTTGATAAAAAACGCAAAAGAAGATATGAGAAAAAATTGTGAAATTTGCTCATTCTGCTGGACGATCGCCTTAAGATGTCTTTATTGAAAAACAAAATACATAATTATAATACATTAAATACATAGAAATACATATAACATGAACATAACAGAAATACATGGGTAGAAAGAGACAAATACTTAACCTCGCGTACATAACCTTCAATATGACAGCAATGCAGCAGACGTTAACTTATTCTAGGGATATTCAAAATCACCCAGCTAAAGAACGAAGCATTAACAAGCAATGGACTGACATTTGGATATACGTGAAGGATAGAAATGAGTAGATACCTACAAAGAATACGTGCTAAATCAATATTTTTACAATTTTCAAACAAAGCTTAGCCCTTGTGCTGATAATAATAATAGGTGATGATAATAAAAGGACTATCTTGGTGGTAATCTGGAACGAGACTCGAACTAGGCCAAAAGACTGATGAACCACTCTCTGCTTAAAGCTACAGATACACATGCTTATTTAGTGGCACGTGAGCATGCGCAGTATCGATCTTCTCTAGGCCTTGCTTATTAGTGGCATGTGTGTACGAACATTGCTAGTAACGAGCATGCCACTAGCCATACAACCGCCGGTTGATTTATGAGCAAGCCACTAAGTGGCATGTGTTTAAAGAATCTCATTTTCAATAAACAAAATTCCTTTCTCAGAGACTATATCGAGCTGAAAATGTCATGAAAATCTCTTCCGTGGAAGCGGCCCGTAAATATTTACACCAAAATTTATATAATTCCTCTCCCCTCGTTTCCGGCAGCTCCGTTTCAAAACTGCGCGCGCAATTTGCGTGTTGCAACAGTGCGCGAACCGGATGTCAGTTACGACCGCTAAATCAAAAGACTGAATCGAAAAGACGTTGCGGAGTCTAAACGCAACCCGATTGTCGAAAGCGGGAAGGGACAGCAGACAATAGATAAATACGTGTTGCGAAAAATAATACCAAATCTCCACACTCGGCCCTACGAACAATGCACTGGCCAAAGATGCGCCTTGTTCAAAGAGAAAGGATATGATTCGGTATTAAATGGATGGGTACGGCTCATAAAAGCGGAAGGGTTCTTCTTTAACTGAGTTTAATAGTAACGGACAAACCAAATTACTTCTATAGTCAAGTCTTCCAAGATTAGGGCCAGGTCAACTTGTATCCAGTTTGCAATAAACTCGCTTATTATTTCCTGTACAAATGTCATTTTTAATTTTGTATTGGAACTTGTGTGAAAAAATATTCTAAAATAAGGTAGTATATAAGTATTCAGAATACTTGGAGTGTGTTCAAAAAACACAATACTGGGATATTTCTCTCAGGGGGACATCATTAATCGAGATATACTATAGACTAGCTGTTCGTACCCGGCGTCGCACGAGATAAGGATTAAGTTTAAAATAATATTGTGGGGGTAAAGCAGTGGTTACATTTTTTAAAGCCTCTAATAAAAACAATATTTCCATTCAATCAATGCCGGAATGGGTGAGATGTCCAGAAGGGAAATGTGGCCTAAGTTAGCCGCTGGATCCTAAAGAATAAGTTTGCAAAATTTTGGTTAGATAGGTCAAACGGTGCAGATTTGCATGGAAAATATGGTGGGGGGTGTGGGGTAAAAAGGTAAAGGGAAATTTCGCCTATGCTACCCGCCGGGTCCTAAAGAATAAGTATGCAAAATTTGGGTCAAATCAGTCAAATGGTTTTGTATAGGAATTTTAAATTTGTGGGAGGGGGTAGGATGAAGGCAAAAGGAAAATGTCGCTTATATTATCCGCTTATATTATCGCTTATATTATTATTGGGTTCTAAAAAGTGAGAATGCAAAATTTGGGTCAGATCGGTCAAATGGTGTAAGGAAATATGTCAAGGTGAGGAGGTGGAATAAAGGGTGAGAAGAAAATGTCACTTATGTTATCCGCCGTGCCCTAAAGAAATTTGAATCAGATCGGTCCAATGGTACAGATTTGAATGAAAAATATATCGGGAATGGGGGTAGTATAAAGGGGGAGGGGGATATGTCGGGACCTAAATAATTAGTACGCAAAATTTAAGTAAAATCAGTCAAACGGTACAGATTTTCGTGGAAAATATATCAGTGAGAGGGGGAGGGGAAAAATGTTATTTATGTTATCCGCCGGGGCCTAAATAGTAAGTATGAAAAATTTCATTAGGGTCAGATCGGAAAAACTGTGTAAATTTATATAGAGAACAGATGGATATTGAGTTTTATAAGTATAGACGTCTCATAGAAGCAAAGCTATTTTTATATGGGACAGACTCGTTTATTCGCTTCGCAATTTGCGACTAGCCACACTAGGCGCCGTCTCGCAATCTCACGTACTTCGCACTAAATTGACCTGTCAAATATGTCAATATTTACATAAAATAAATGGGGTTTTTTCACGTTTTAAAAAATAATAATATTATAAACCAAAGCTGTAGTATATTATATACCAACAAAATTAACTTGTTGGTCTTGTGGTTAGGAGTCTCGCCTCTTGATCCAAAGGTCGCGGTTCGAACCTCGTTTAGCTTAGTTTGAAAATAGTAAGAATATTGATGTGACACGTATTCGCATCTCTATTTTATTAAAAAAAGAATACGGTATCTCGTATATAGTAGCAAAATTTTTGTGGAAGGTTTCTTTATTCAATTTTGAATAGAAATATTTTCTTTTCACTTTAAATAAAAAATATATAATATAAAAAATAAAAATAAATATTTGTCATTCATCAGTTAAAATTTGCCATTCATCAATTTTTTTAAATATTTCTGACATATTGACTTAATTTATATAAAACGTTGGACTACCACCACAGTAACTTAATGGAAGATTAAAAATTCATTATCTTTCATATAAATCTAATAAAATTATTAAAATCATGCAGAAATTTGTTAAATATTGTTTTTGTAGGGTTTTTGTCATTTTTATGATTTTAAATATTCAATATAAGTTACTGTTATGATAGTTCAATATTTTATAGAAATAAATCACAAATATTCAGGAAAAAATGCAAACATTGATGTCGCTTACCTTCGTAACCGTCAACATTTCACCCAAAATTTTAAAAAAACCTTTTCTCTAAATTTTAAAAAAGACTCTCCTAGTTTTTGCAACTAGCTACGAGACACTATGTATACACAATATATTTTTATAATTTAATTATATTTTTGTCATTATTATTAGTAAGCACTCTGTGAAATATTGAATATTTATTATTATAAACAACACATTATTTATTGTAAAGTTGCAATTTCAGAACAAATTTATGTGAATGGTTTAATAAATTTTTATTAATAATTAGAAAAGACATACAGAAAAATCAAATAAATGAAAAAAATAGTTTAACTGCTACCGGGATTCGAACCAAACTGCCGTGGCGAAATTGGATGACGCGCCAACACCGGACAGAACGGAGGTCCGTTGGTTCACATCCCGGTAGCAGTTAAAATATTTTTTCGTTTATTTGTCTTTTCTGTACCTATGTCTTTTCTAATTAATTAATAAACATTTGTTTATTGAATATTTAAATCAAAAAATTAAAAATATACCTATGTTATCCAAGTAACGTGAAATATGATTGGAAGCATTGGCGATAATGGCCAATTAAATTAAGTGTCGCATAACAATATTTTTATTTGTACCTTTTGAGAGCACAATTATTGGATTTGTCCACAGAGGAGGGAGTATTCTTTGGTTAAGATAAATAAGAAGAAGTCTCACAGAGACGAAGCTATTTATACGAGAAACGTGAATGGAAGTTTCTTATACGATGCTTAAAACCCAGTATCATTAAAATTAATTATTATTATAGGTTTTAAGCATCGTATAAGTTTCTTATACTATGCTTAAAACTCAGTATCATTAATACCAAGGTGTAGACCTTGGTATCAATACTAGCTGTGTACTTCATTCATGAGAAAAGATTACAGATGTATCTAGCATAGTCCAATTAAATATAGGGAAGTTTCCCAGATTTATATAGAACTTTCAAAAATTTTGATAATGTGTGGTATGATAATAAGTGGCCACTTAAGCCAGCTCATACAGATTGTAAGCCTCGATCCATCGTATAAGAGATTTCCATACACGCATATAAATAGATTCGTCTCTGTGCGACTTTCATAATTCATCTTAAGTGTTGCATTTATATAATTATTGAGAAGTACGTTCTCTAAAGATGAGAAAGAGATCGAAAAGAAGGAGATCCACCGAATGTGTAGTGAATTTTCTCGTAAAGCAGGAGCGTGCAGTGAGAACAAGACACTTGATTTTTATTTAAACATATATTTGGAGGAGAAAAATCGAAATTAAATATTCATCTGGTATAATTTTATGAAATATTAAAATCTGAGTAATATGTTAATTGTTGTGATAGGGATATTACGAGATTTATCTCTTATTTCGGTTTCTTTTCAAAATATATGCTTGAGAAAAAGTCGTTCTCTTGTTCTCACTGTACGCTCCTGGAGTGTAGTGAATTAAAATTTCATTAAGAAAGGAAACTATCGGTGCCGGTAGGACTAGGGTGCCAACACTAACACATATAAATGTGATAGCTCAGGTAAAAATGTATGTAAAATATATAGAAGATAGTGTAAACTATAGTGTAGGATAGTGCAGGATAGTGCAGGACAACAAATAAGAGGGATATCACACTTTGTGAAGAGAGGATGGCAATGAAAACTTACCATCCAAAGTTTAAGGCAACATGAATATATATCAAGATAGATGGCAAGATGAAGTTGACCGGGAATTGGAGGACTTGACTGCTGAGAAATTGTATGAATGAGAAAGAGGCAAGAATGTTATGTTATAAGCGTATGCTATCTGTCTTACTATAAGTGACTAAGTTAATATACTTTTAAACTTACTAAAATATAAAACTTCCTTAATTGCACAATTCTAAATTAATAATACATCCAAAGCACATTGCTCATGATAAAACAATGTCTCGCACACCATACTTTTGTCAAAATCAAGTTTTTTTGTGTATTTGTATTTAAGATGTGTGCATATGTAATCTGGCAAAACTTTTATCTTAAAAACAATTATTTGTCTCTTATTCCATTAATGCAATTCCTATTATTCTATTTAATGTAAAGAATCTAGGTATTACTCCGCTTTTTGCCTCCCTTGTAAAATATGTATTAGGTGGCTTACTGGGTATTATTTTATCATGAGCGATATATGCCTGAGACCTACTTTGATAGTAATTTGAATAAAATTGAACTATGCATATACCTACATGTAAAAAAGTGAAAATTATGGACATTTAAATACCTATAATCAATTTATAATCGGCAGTATTTATAGTAGTATATAAAATCTTATAAAATATATCTTTTATATAAAATACATCTTATATAAAATCATTTCGACAACACACTTTAAAACCCTTCTGTTTTATAGAATGGTTCAAATAAAAATTTCATTTTGCATCCCTTTATAGAATTTCCAACGCAGACTTAAAAAAATCTTTTGTTGAAACTCGAACAATGTGGTGATGCGTGTAATGCCAATACTCTCAGCCCTTAAATGAAAAGGATTCTGATCCAGCTACCTGATTCCTTTGCGGAACGAAGGTCTTAAAGTTTGCGTCAATCGCTCATTCTCATCGCACCCTAATATCCAAAAGGGTGGCTTAAAAAAACTAAATATTTCTCCCTTTTAAAATGTCGTTAAAATAGTTTATTCGCCAGGTAGTGCACGTAAACACCGGCATTAAAAATATTCGCAAGATTTTATAAGTAATGTATTATTTTTTTGATTCCTAAAAGAAACATGAAAATTAATTGAATAGGGGTGACCCAAAGCGGAATAAAGAATGACCTATTTCAAAACCTGGACGTTTGTATGAATGGGTATCGCCCTTCGGCGATCCGCCTTGTCTTTATGTCCGGCAAGCCGGCAATTATTTGACAATTTTATCGAGCATGTCTTTGGGAGTATTTATGAATGAAACGTTATTGGATTATTCGTGCACTCGTTTTACCTGCAATTACAAATGTCAAGGCAACATAATAGCAGACGATGACCCGACTGGTCACGTGTGACCTGGTCAGTTTTGACCCTGGCCACTCTCGACTATCGCGTGGCTAACGGTCAATCAGCGGGGTTCAGGAGACCCTGTTGTTACTATCCTCGGTGTGAAAATTTGACCCCGAGGGGGCAGGGTTCACCGAAAAGACTATTTACTTTAACCCCAAATAAGTTACTTCATCAAGTTGCTACGTTAAAACAAAAGAATGCAAAAATAAGTTATCAGAAGAGATTTTTAATGTTTATAAATATCGAACCGCTGACTTGTCAATAATACATTTTGCAAAATTTGTTTATTTTAGTTATGCATCGACATCGCACATCGTGCAACGGAAATTTTCACACAATGAAGTTATTTAATAGTTATTTAATAAATAATAAATTAAAGAACAATATAAAAGTTCTAAACTTTATTATAACCATCTGCCAAAATAATGCCGATGGTTTTTAATGTAGATATCTGCGAAACTCTATAGTGTCGCCGCTGTGCTGAGTAACGTCCGTCTCTTTGCCGATAGACAACAGGGATTTGTATCTACGAATATCTTTTTAGTTGTCAGTTTTTGTGGCTGGTTCATTTCGCGCTTCCTCACATCCAAATTGTTCTACCTTTCATTCGTACTTTGGCAGTGTGCTATGAGAAGTGATGTGCTGTTAATTGTGTATATGCCATAAAAGTATACGTCTAACGCGCGGACATACATAAGTACACGCATTTTTTGATTACATATGGTTTACATTTTCGTGTAGCAGTTACAACATGTTCATCAGGTTTAATCGCCTGTGCGGTATCAGATACTCTAAGGAATTGGTAACGTTCATCTTATTTACCCACCCTATCTGATATCTAAGAACTAACGTAATATCTATTATTCTATTCTAACGCTTTGCGTTCTTAACTTAAAAGTTTCAACAATTGAATATATGAGAAGGTGTAGGAAACTGATCTAGGCAAGGGGTATTTTCCCGTTGGTCTACGTCATCACAGCAACCCTGTAGTCACCATTATTATGTAGCATTGTATACTTCATCAATTTCTATATCAACATTAGATATTTTCTAAGTTTTTGTATGAAGAATGAAAATGAAGAAATCACATCTAGTAATTTCTTCATCCAAAGCTTAAATGAAATATGAAATTACCCAAATAGTAAATTAAATATTGTCATTTGACAAATGTCTTGACATTTCTCATAGATGCTTTACGCGTAAATAAAGTACAAATAAATTCCTATTTATTGTGTATTTTTAACGATATTGTTATCCTGAGAATAGGGTGAATTATGTACCCAGAAAATGTAGTGTCTATATTACTGCAAAAAAATGTAAAAAAAACAGTTTTAATCAAGTCTTTCAATTTTTTATGACTATTTTTTAAAATAATTTCATAGTAGTATTTAAAAATTAACTTAATTGAAATATATTAGGTCCTTACGTATGAAATTGGCGTTTAGTATGGGAGGAACATAGAGCCGATTTTTTTTATTATAATATATTTATTTAATCAAAGTATGTACCATTGCTATCTTTGCACTTTTGCCATCTCATAGGTAGTTCATCGATCTCTTTATTAAAAAAACCATTCGGACGGGAATCAATAAAATCTTTGAAGGCGGTTTGGACTGCCCCATCGGAGTTGAATTTTTTCCTTTGCAAGAAGTTATCCAAATTTTGAAAAAAATGGTAATCTGTTGGGGCAAGGTCCGGAGAGTACGGTGGATGTCTTAGACATTCCAATTGAAGCTCCTCTAATTTGGTAGCCGTATGTTGTGCAGTGTGTAGTCTAGCGTTATCATGAAGCAGCAGTGGCCTAGAGCGATTAACCAGCCTCGGTTGTTTAGCAGCTAGCTTTTCCATCCTGGTTTGCAGTTGCTGACAATAGATATCTGCCGTAATCGTCTGGCCAGATTTAAGAAAGCTGTAGTGAACGACACCAGCACTAGTCCACCAAACGCTCACAAGTAACTTTTTTGGAGTCAATTTTAGCTTGGGGCATGGTTTGGCTGGTTCGGCAGGGTTCAGCCATTGCGATGAGCGCTTCCGATTATTGTACAGGATCCACTTTTCATCACAGGTAATGATTCGATTTAAAATCCCTTCATTATTTTGCCGGTTGAGTAATGCAACGCAGCAGTCAACGCGCGTTTGTTGATTTGCTTCACTCAATTCGTGAGGTACCCACCTTTCAAGCTTTTTCACCTTACCAATTTGCTTCAAGTGGATTAAAACAGTTTTATCACTAACACCGCAGCCTGCAGCTAACTCGGATATGGTTTGCGATGGATCCGCTTCCACAATAGCCTTCAATTCTTCATTATCAACTTTGGTCTCCGGCCGTCCACGGGGCTTGTTCTGCAGGTTGAAATTTCCAGAACGAAAACGTTGGAACCAAAAACGCACTGTGTTTTCTTTTGCAGCACCGTCGCCATACACATCATTAATCCTTCGAGCCGTTTCTGCAGCACTGGTGCCACGGTGGAACTCGTACTCGTAAATAACGCGATATTTCAAGTTTTTCATTTTGTAAACTGAGTGACGCAAAGAAAAAAACAATTGAGAAAAAAACAAATGAATTATAATTTTCAAAACAAAAATACATAAGTAAATAGCTGTATAAATTTGGATTTGGAATTCCTAACCAAAGAGAAGATATTTGAGATCAAATTTGCCAGTACGGCAAAACGCCAATTTCATATGTAAGGACCTAATATGACCTGTAAGGTACCATTTCTTATTAATTGAAAACTAATATCTGCGTTGCATTTAGTATGAATCATACCAATATTTTTATTAATAAATGCTATTATTAGGCAATTGTATGAGTAATATAATGCTTCTGGTATCATTTGCATACATTCTAGTTCACACGTTATCAAAAAGATAATGACAAAAACTATCAACCTCGTATATCAATCTAGGTATAACCAACTACATGCTTTAAATACCAGAATAAAAATCGAAAAATAATAAAAAAATAGCAGTTCTTTAAATAAATCTATTACTTTTAAATTCTAA
Source organism: Agrypnia vestita (assembly GCA_016648135.1). NCBI lineage: Eukaryota > Metazoa > Arthropoda > Insecta > Trichoptera > Phryganeidae > Agrypnia > Agrypnia vestita. Next base: position 16,803 of record JADDOH010012053.1, read on the forward strand.
TCTTTTACATTCGGCTGTAATTTTAAAATGGAGCAGCTATTAGAGGCTTAACTATATAAATCTCAAATTTGCCACCCTAGGGCACAGTCGTACTATAAATAGTTTATAGTTTAGGATCAACACTGTGTCTTCTAAAAATAAGTTTCAAACTTCAAATCAAAATCAAACTTTTTTAAAGATGCGACCTCTACAGCTCATAACATAATTTTAGAGCACTTTCCTTCCTCTTCTTTTACCATATCTATTCCTAAGTTTGGAAAATGTAGTATTTAACGAACACATAAGCCAGTAACCCCCCACCTCATCCCAATATTAACACAATTCATTCCTCGAAATTGGCTATTATTAAACCTCTCTCGAGACATTCTGTAAATTTGATCGATACAATCAAATCATTTACGTTCACTGGCTTTGTGATGAGTGGCTAGCGCGTACTTGAAATACTATATTACATATATAAGATTAAACTCAAAATATGGAAGACGCATTTTTTTACTTTAAACATTGAAAAATGTACCTACAAGAGGAAATACATATTGAGTTTAGTAGAATCCTCTCAAATTATAAATAAGTTCTTAAGGAAAGGTGACCAATTTCCTTTTACTAAGATTCATAAAAATACTGATTTAATGACACGCCTACCTCAAAAATAACAAACATGAAAAACGTGACGTGAAAAGGGACTCGTTGAAGATAACTTTGATACAAAATTCAGCATCATCTTCAGTGTATGTACTCTTCATTCTAAAAAGTTCTTACTTCTTCTTCAAATGTAGCAAATTTATTTTGTGGTAACATAATTATAATTAATATAAATTAACTTTGTTTAAACCGCTTATTTATTGAAAAAAATCAACATGTTTCAAAGCCAATGGCTTCTTAAAATAAAATTCTTAAATAAATTCTAAAATAAAATTCTTAAATAATTTATTATTTTTGTTTTCCTGATGAAGAAGCCATTGGCTTTGAAACATGTTGATTTTTTTCAATAAATAAGTGGTTTAAACAAAGTTAATTTATATTAATTATAAAAAGTTATTTTTTAACCTTTGGTTAAAATTCGTCGGGACCGGTCGTCGTGGGAACTTATTAATAGAGAGATGTGAAATTATATTGAAAGATTATCACAAAATCATAATGCAATATGTTTTTATACAGCACTTGTTTTATGGATAAGTTTTTAAATCAAACATTTATTTTAATTTTTTTATATGTCATTATCTCAACAATAATATGTTATGAGAACGAATATCAGCCACACGTATAATAATGGCCTACTTTAGAGTTTCAAAAATACAAGCAATTTCAATTACCTACTTATTCAGTTTCTTTTTCTGTATGATTTGAATCGCTAATATCAATAGTGGGCTGTGTTTAATTTTATTCAGATTTTACGAAAAAGAGTGTTGTAGTTTTGGTCTTGGTACAATTATTCACAATTAATATAAGGATCGATTTATTATTTTCATTCAGTCCAATACAAACATATACATGGCCTAGTTATACAAAAAGTACAAATTGATCATTTGTAACTGAATAAATTATAAAATAATAAGAATGCACCAAGAGCCGAACAATACGCCTCGAATTTACTATCGGGGTTCCGACATGCGGGACACATGGAGCATAAATGCGACCATAATTATAACTAAGTTTGCGAATTGTATTTATTACGGAACTTGTTGAATTGCTGTTAAAGGTTTACAAGATACCTTGTTCCGTTTTGAAAAGTGTATTTTTAAATGTGAATTTCTCCGATATTTTGATGAGAAAAGTTGAAAAAAATAATTCAATATTCGAAGATTGAGCATAATTCAAAATGACACACCCTAACACGAGTAAATAAAAAACTAACCCATAAAGACCAAGTTTTTATTATACTTCCTTTCTTTGTAAAATATAACAACAATTAAAGACGAATTAAAACATGTAACATAACACTAAACTTACAGTAATTTAATATATTTCTATAATGTCAGATGTTTTGAGCTTTGATAAGACACTTCATGCTTTGAAGATGAAATTCTAAAAACATTTGTCAGTCAATTTAGATTTTCGAAATTCGTAGTGAAGTACCTATTATGTATTCCGACGGAGTAATTCAAATTTAGAAAATATTTCGCGACGTTATCGGGCCGCCGTTGCTAGTCATCAAACTTTTGTAATGATTCCAATTTGAAAAAAGTATTAAAAATTTGAAAAATCCAAAATTATACTATAAGTATTATTTTTTTTAACGAAAATTTGATAGATCTTGATCGTCGACACGAGTCTCCTTGCAAAGTTTCAGCTCGATTGAATCACGGGAAAAGGGTCAAAAATCGATCAAAAGTTTTTTTGACAAGACGGCAAGCAAGCAAGCAGACGCCATGAGTTGATATAAAGGGAGTAAAAATGGGTGCAAGGTATGTTTAACTACTGGTAATTCTTTCTGGTTAATTATACTTTTTCTCAATAATTTATTTAATTTATTTTTTTTACATGAATACACCTTTATATTTTATATTCGTATTTTGCGTCATATGATAGATCATAAAACCTACGCACGATTTATAACTTATAACTTGTCAATTTATTACGTTATTTTCTATTTTATTTCTAATTACTCGACCATAATTCATCAACACTATGAAAAAAATCTTATCAAAAACAATCACTATATACTTTTAAATATTATTACAATATCTTTTTAATTTTTATAACTTAATCTAATGTTTCTATATAAATTATATTTGTCTTACATTATATCCTTTTTCACTTTTCACTGATGCAACTAATGATTACATTAAAAATATCTATGACAATTAAATTCTCTGTCAATGGTGGATAAGCGTTAATATTCTTATACTGTTGTTCAAATATACATTTAATTTACCATTATGTATAGTGTAATTAAATATAAATAAATAAAAGTGTATTTACTCTCTGTATTACTGTGGACATGTACATATTATTTTCCCAATTATCATAAAATATATTTTGATTTACTTTTTTTTAATTTTAATATTTATTTAATCCGTTAGTTAAAAAATAAAATAAATAATACTTGCCTACGGACACAATGTTCCAAGGTTCACAAGTCAATCGTGTTTTCGTTTATGATACGCTTAAATTAATAAAACTCTGTGCAAAAATTAAATAAAACTTAAAAATACTTTTCTGTAGATTTTTATTAATTGATAAATTTTTTATTTTGTAACGATAGACCCATATAATACTAATAATAATTCACTTTCCCGAAATATTCATAGGGTGATTTCAGGCCGAGACGGTACCGACAGCGTCATCTGTTGGGGGGTGCACGAACTAAACTTTTGAATATCTGTCATAACACAACGGTTTGATTGAATTATCTATGTATTTATACATAAATAACTATTTATGTACAAGATATAAATATTATACTAAGTTCGGTGGTCTCCCAGGACCTGATCCAGGGCACTAGGCAAGTCCTACTCACTACGATCGCGTAAAATTGTATTTAAGCAAATGAAAATTATTTATTTAATTTTTTTTTAATTATTTATATAACTTTCCACGTTTGAATGTCACCTACATACCACATCTGCACAAAAAAAAACACCAAAATCTTTCGGTTGAAAAAAAATTACATGATTTTATGTATTTTGGGATGCTGAAAATCTATCTGGAAACCTTTCTGTGCCAGTTTTTGTTGTTTGGAAAAAACGTCATTTTAGAAAAAAATATATAATTTTAACAAAATATTCTTTTTTCATCTAAGAAGTAAAATACCATTTTTGCCAAAAATTTATTCTTCTTCTTCTTTTTCTTCTTCGAAAAAAAAGAGCCAGCAAGATTATTTTCCTGGCAGCAGTTCGAAACAGACAGATGAGCTATAGATTTCCTCATTCATTTTATCACCATAGCCTTGAATTATGAATTATGCGATCTAGTATTTTTCTAGATGTCTCACCACATAATTATTTCAGTTTCCGAGTTTTTATTGTTCGAAGGACTCCATTTTCCTTGCGCATTCGGATTGTCAAATTGTCATTAGTAACCAGCTTATTTTTAGAAATATTTTAATATCAGCTTATTTTTAGAAGCCTGTCCGCTTCAACCAAAAATTTTGATATTTTACAAAATATGTATATCGAGGGTAGAAATCCAATAGCTTTTAGTTTAGCTCATCTTATTCGACTTGTATTAAAGCGAACGAATTTTTCGTTATCGAAATAAGTTACTGTAATGATAGTTCAATTTTTTGCAAAAAATAAGTCAAAAATATTGGGGAAAAAAATGCAAACTTTGATTTTGCACATCCCCATAACTATTGATATTAGGCCATGGTTGCTTGGACATTTTACACTCGTAACATAGGTAGGAATCTACCAGCCAAGTTTCTGCTGCTCGCTCTGGTACACCCTGCATATTTGGTATCGCCAAGTGTATTGTAGGATGCGAACGTTTCGGGCCCATATTCCCACACGTAGGTGCACGTGGAGCTGCATTCATTAATCCTTACAACTTTCGACTGCAGCGTTGAACCAGTTGTTTCCTTCTACGCTTGCGTTTGTGGAAACTCCTTGGAAGCCTCCGGCGGAGAGCGTCCTGCCCATGTCCGGGTCGAGCTTTACGACCCGACCTTCCTCGATTGAATTCTGTTACTTTATTTTATTTTTTACCATGTTTACACCCTCGCTGGCCCCCTAAACACATAACTTTCCAGTTTCACGTGTAGGCATGGAGGGGAAAGTGGCCGAGACAAGACGACGGAGGACTACTAAAGAAAGAAAGGTAACGGAAACTTTCAATTTCGTTTGCATTTTAACGCAGAACCACGTTTTTCTCCGAACCTGGATTCCATATGAATCGGTGCATACGAATACGTGAAAAAATTCAAAATTTCAAACTCTTACTACCAAAAATGTATAGTATAGTGAATAAACGAATTTTTAATGACATTATATCAGTAAGTTGCTAACTGGTGTGTGGGTGAGCGCTTTTCATTATTTTACTCGTAGAAATTGTATTTCTGTGGGATTCGTTTTATTCCATGCGAAATAGACATTATTCTGAATACCTACCTATTTTTTTCAATTCTGTTAGCCATAAAGAAGGATATACTTAATTACATAATACTAGTATATTTAGTTTTTATAGATTAATATCGTTAGTTTTTCAAGAACCTGGTTGGTAATTTTAAATTAAATAATTACATAATTCAAAATTTCATTGTTGGAATATAAAATAGTTGGGATGTCGATGGGGAATGGAATATTGTTATAGGAAAGATCTTAAAATAAATTTGAGTAATGGTCCTAGATGGGACATGAAAAAAAAATGCAATCTAGATGTTCCTCGTCTACCCAGCATTCACGCATTGAAGTCACGAATGCAAATTTGAAAAGATGGCTCTTAATGCAACAGTGGCAGAACTTGTTCATTTTCATTTTTGAAAACCACAGCCTGACTGGAATTCCAGGAATGAGTATTACGATGCACGTATCAACGACACTTGTATTGTTTAATAGAGTAAAGATATCGCTTCCTAGATGACTGTAAGTGGCGTCACAATATGGTTCAAGGGCGTTTGCGACAGTGTTACTTGAGTTACAGAAACAATCACTAGGTACTTCGTTTTACTGCTGAAAGAGCACGCTCCAAGCATAATAATAATTTGCTATTAAAATGTAATGACCACCTATAGGTAAACTCTCATTTCCTCAAAATATTCTTAGTTCGATACAACGAACTTAAATATAAAAATTTTCATGGAGTGCTTCAACCTTAGGTATTTTGATGGAACCGCTTGCAACTTTCTTATAGGGCTTCTCTAATTTTCAAAACTCCTTATCTCGCGCAGTTTCAGTAAGTACCTACTTCAGTACCAAAATATAATTTTAATATATTATATGCTTTTATGGAATTCATACCACAATACAGAAAACCACCAATCTAGGCCACACACATACATAGTGGTAAGGAATGCCGCATAGGCAAATCGGGGCACGAGCAAGACACGCGCGCGGACTGCAGTTCATTGCACCATCAGCATTTTCCGATGAATTTTCCACTCACAACCGGACTCCAGGAGACTCCTTTGTTCGTAAATTATATAAAAGGAGGCCCACGCCCTATACGGGGATGTCAGTCTGTCAGCCATACCTCCGGCGGGTGGCCGGAGGCTATGGCCCCTAGAGGCCCCTAATATATCATTGTCTTTGCAATCATACTCATGTATATTTTGTACTCGCTTTATCGAGATAATAAATCATCAAATATTCTACGCCTTTGGAGCTTTTCCGTCGCATGACGGTGGTGACCTTTAAGCACCTCCACACCACCCAAATTATTATTTTTAAACTGCGATCAGCAATCCTTTTTCGTAGATCTTCTTGTGTGGACGACAGACTACAGACAAGAGGAAATGTCTGTGTGCACATATATTAAGACGCTCCTACGAACTTCAAGCTGATCCCAGAATTTATCTTCTGCCTATATTGAGACAAAACTCGTTTAAATCTCAGATACGTATCTCATCGTGTTGCATTCCGTGGACGCGGTCTTAAGCCCGCACCACCGTAATATTACGCCACTGATTCGTACGCAGCTCTTGGGCTCCTAACACAGAGACAGAAGCCCGTCTCTTGCTCCATATTCGCAAAATCAAATATCCAAAGTTTAAATTCTTCCAGTCTCTTTCGTATCCCTCCGCTGACGGGAGAGCTGTCCAATCTACGGCGCGCGGCTGTAAACCGGGCCCATAAAACGGTGAAACGATTTTATGGGGAGCGGGGGTTCCGATCCCTCTCGACCGGGGAGGTCCCCTCCCCCCGCGGGTGGCGGCGCGCAACGTGCGATGCATACTATCTGGCGACCCGACCAGCACGTGGATGCTGGCTGGACCGGTACTCGAGACTGTGCCGGATCGCAGAATCGATCTTTGCATTTACATTTGTCTTCCATTACGCCCGATTCCGCTACGACCCGCAACAGACCGCGGAGAGGATCAGAGACGAAAGAGAATCGTATTCATAGAATGGAGAACGTTTGAGGGGTACAAAAGCAAGGGCAACAATACCCAAAAAAAAAAATCTATTGTTTCGAATGCAGTCACCGAGGATTGCTAATTTAGGACGTAGAATGCGACCACTATAAATTGGCGTGAGAGGGAGGGTGTCCCTGTCGCGTAACAGAAGTTACCAGGGTGTAAATTTATTACACAATACATAATGTACAGAATGTCCGGTGACCGGTGTCGTAGCCTTTAACAGAAATTTGGTCAGGCAGCACTAAAAAACACTAGCCGTAATGGCGGCCGTTCTATCTGTCAAACTGTCGGAAGGTAATATCGGTCCAATATTTGCTTTCTCAGCTTCGCAAAACTTTAATACTTCATTGGCAATTGTTCTTGCACCATCCCGAACTGTTTAGGATGTTTTGGACATAATAATTCAGTGTATATTGGTAATCAAGATGTCACAGCTCCCGAGCAAATACAAAATTGTACTGAATGACAGGGCGAGGGGTTACCGCCGGGTGCGGGCGGGGCGGGTTTTAGTTCCAAAGTCGCCTCACGCCAAGTTATTGTGGTCAAGCAATACCTACATAGTTTTATTTTTTTTATAAGAAATATAGCTCTGTCCCTTCCAAAATCAAGTTGCCAAATCACTATTTAAAAAGCAAAGGTAGCAATATTCACTTCAACCAGTCAACCCCCAGGACGTGTAACGTGACAAAATGGCCGCTTCAATAAAGTGAGCGTTGATGTCGATTTTACACTGAAACATCGTAGCAAGGTCAGCAATATCCATTTATGTAAATAGCAAAAACAGCAATGTCCACTGCACTGAAAATAGCAATATTGCTATTTCTGTATCTTGACAGTTATTGTATAACATTTTAATGCCGCCAATTTTGACGTTTTAAGTTTGGCAGGTTTGAAATTAATGAATTCAATCAAAAAGCTCTAAAACTTAAACAAACATCAAGTTATTCATAACTTTTGGATAAGGAGCGATAGTATCCCTATAAAAACTTAAACAAAACACTTTTTTGTAAACCAAAATCAGAATAAATTTGCTTACCTAACTCATATACATACATATTCAGGATGGCCTTAAAACAATTCTAAAGGTAAGATACACATGCTTATTTTGAGCATGCTCAAAACAAGCCTCCCCTAATAACTGTACACACTTGCTCATTATCAGCATGCTTATTTTAAGCATGCTCATAAATGAGCGTGCTTATAAAATTCAAGTGAACCAATAAATCAAAACAGTTTCCGGGTTTATTCAAACACACATGCTTATTACTGGCATACTCTTGTCATAGAATAGAGACGCTCTTGTTCAAATTGGAAACTTTGCAAACTGGAAATTTAAGTGAACCAATAAATTAAAACAGTTCCCGAGTTTCCATTCGCACATTTTTGATTTTAGTTTTTATAATTTCTGCTGTAAGATTTGAATCATTCATACCTTTTAATAAAGTTTCATAAACATTATTTCTTGCTATATTATTTTTATACAACGGTGACCGAGTATTCCACAGATATTCGTGATTCCTATAACAAATCACGAAAAGTAAAGTTTTGTCATCTCCGCTCCGTTTTGCCGCGAATGACATTAGCATGCTCGTAAGCAAGCATTTTCTCACATACTCAAAAGATACCCCTTCTCGTGGTGAATGACATTAGCATGCTCATAAATCAACCGGCGGTTGATTTTTTAGCATGCCACTAATGGGCATGCTCATTACTAGTAATGTACGTACACACATGCCACTATTAAGCAAGGGCTTAAAGGTCAATACTGCGCATGCTCACGTGCCACTAATAAGCAGTACCTTAACTTAATAACTACCTATCACTGAGCTCATTCTTCACAGGATAGAGGACAGAGTGCTACACTCTTTTGTCATGATATACCCCTCTTGCCGAATTCACATTCTTACATATTCTCGTTGATATTTGAAGCATTTAACGGAGTCGATGTACACTGTTCCTGTTATCTTTAAAATTTCTCATATTTATTATATTCCATCCTCTCTTCACTAATACTTTTCACAAACCCAAACAAACACATGTCTCTTACTTCTATTTTTCCATTTCTTTATTATATCAGCTATCTGTAAACAAGTATATATTTACTCCTTTTTTTTCATTTTTCTTGACTCTTCACTCTATCGCACCCACATTTACTTTACTTTAAGTATGGCAGTGTTTGGATAGAGGGTCGTACAAAAGAAATCTAATAACCACTGGATTTAATGAACCACCAAAGAGATGCTTGTGTAAACTAGTTTGTAGATTATCAACTAAAATCAAATACATATATGCATCAAATGAAAATATTGAAAGCAGAATAAAAGTTTTATAATGTATAAATGAAATAATTTAAAGTTATGCTTGGAATAATGAAGTAGAAATGCTTCGATACACCATCTAAGCATACAAACACATCATACGTATAATCTGAATGATTCGGTCGCAAAAATACCAAAAAAAATTTAAAACCTATTTTATTATAATTGTCATCTCAGTTTAGAGAAATGTTTCCATTATTGACAGCCGATTACGCGCAAATCCACAGAAAGCCCGCAGCCATCAATTGGCTTAACACATTTAACAATAATAACATAATCTCCAAAATATTGTTCATATGTAATCCTCACCATTTAACACTACAGGCTAAAAACCAACCGTTCATAACGTTCTCCGTACACACCTACCTCAAGCCAAATCTCTCCAATCCGAAATCTGCAATCTTTTTCTTAAACATGTACCACTATAACTTCACCGTGTCTCATTCTTGGACATCATGGCCAGCCCAATCCTGTCTCCTCAATTTCACAACTTTACCTGGTGCACTGAGTTGGCACGAATCCATCTGTAATTGAACGTAACTGGCCCAAATGTTCTGATGATAATTTTGTTTTCAAATCCTTGGATAACTCTTATTGTTTCTCCATAAGGCATATGAGGATTCTACATATTGACAGTCCATATATCTACTGACAAATCTACTGACAAATGCAAAAATTGGATTTTCGTTTTACTATCCAATTTGCTCTACATTTTCCAACAATGTTTTAAAAAAGTATAATTATCCTTTAAAATTCAACTTTTTTTAACATTGTCCGAAAATGTAGTTTAAGATGGTAAAACGAAGATCTATTTTTGCACATTAAATAGTATACGAAGGGACCTTCAATGTGATTCTGTCTCATCTTCTCATGAAATACAATGAAAATAAACAATGAATAATAAGATTTAATAAGATTTTAAAAAATGCGATACCAATCCAGGCTATTTCTCTCCGCTATCTAAAATAATTAATAAGTACATCTAGATCCGATTCCACAATAGCAACCGGGATACATTCTTCATGACTTGGGAGCAGTTTTAAATTTTGAACCTGTAACACCTGTCATAAACCAAATTTGTGTTAATTGAGGCCAAGATATGCGAAAAAAATCATATTTACAATTATTACCTTTAAGTAATTTTATTTACATTTCTAATCAATGTGTTTATGTGGGGTGTGCACAAGTTACCACCACCTGTAATAAATGTTCTAATATGCCAATATTTTTGGAAAATAAACATGAAAAAAAAAAAAAAAACACCTAAATTAAAAGTGAGCCATCGGGAGCTTAGAAAATAACATGCATTCAAGAGTAGAAATGATAATTAATTATGAAACCAAATTAATTAATCAATTAGAAAGACATACAGAAAAATCTAATTCACGAAAAAATATTAGGTTACTACTGGGATTCGAACCCAGGTCACCTCCTTTCCGGGGCCGGTGCTCTGGCCACTCTGGCATCCATCTAGCGGTGGCATTGTAAAGTGATTTGAACTACCGTATCAAAAAAAGTGGATTGCTCTATGGACAAAAATAAAAATTACTCAATGTTTTTCTGTATGTCTTTCTAATTGATTAATTAATTTGGTTCTAAAATTTCAAGAACTTTGTTCTGAAAAATTACAACTTCACAAATATGAATGTGTTCTTGAACATATATAATTAATTATGTATCACTACAATTTGAGATAAGAGCTGATAAATGTGTCAAATTGTCTTTTCAAAAATGCATGATTCAAATTATAATTAGTGTGGTTACTATTTGCTTGATGACTCACCAAAGAAGTTAACGTCTCTCCTTGGTAGACTGCAACAATGCAACAAGTGACATGTTTAATTTCAACGTAAAACTTATGAAATAAGGGAATATAATAAATGAAAGAAAAATTATATTTTAAAATATGTTTTATTGTAGATAATTTTTTTTACAATCAATCATAAAAACACAATCTTCAAAATAACCACTCTTGTTAGTACATTAATTTGTTCAGGTAATGAGAATTTTTAACATTACCTTCATAAATGACATATATGTATTTAAATCTAAATAAATACCCAAATTAGTACCACATGTTGTTACTTAAGCATGAGGTGATTTTGAGGTGACTGCATTTGAACACCCAAAAACATGATAAATAATTAATCATTACACAATACACAAGGGGATTAGAAACAAAAGTGCCACTTTGCATATAACAAAGATACGGGGGAAGTGTTTGAATGTCAATCAATTGTTGGTGTGTTTTAGATGCACTTTATCAAAAGCATAATATTCATTTCAAAATACTCGCTCAGGCTTTAAAATCAATATTAAAAATGTTTATCTAAACTTTTTTAAATATTATGTAGATAGTGGCACTTTTGCTTTGAATCCCCTCACATATAATATTATCTTCTAAGTAACTATCAGCGAATTGTTATTATTACTAAGGTTAAGAAAAAATTGCATACTCGCCCTCATAAAATTGCAGATTTTTCATAACCTTGCCTTTCTACAAGTATACATCATCTTCTATTCAAGGACTGGTAAGTAAGAATTTGTTCATTTTTTCGTAAGATTTATTAGTAAGTACATATTAACTTTTATGTATCTTTTCCAAATGGTATTATCAATCAATTAACATAGTATTATTATTAAAATTGATGCTAAACATAGTTAATTATTTAAAGGGAGATTAAATATCATGAGGATTTAAGCCTTCAGCAAATATACTTTATACGTACAAACAACAAATTTCAAAATCATTCATTCAAAATAAATCTTTTAAATGTACATTTGACGTGAGGAAGCGTGCTCAGCTAGACAACTAATAAAAATAAATATGGTTATAGCAAGTTTTATTAAAATGTGCAAATGTCTAAGTTTGACATATTCGCTAATAATCATCAATGTGATAATTCCTGCTCCACATAAGCCAAAAGAGATTATCAATTAATTATTTTTCAAAACCAACTTTTCCATTTATAACCCAAATAATAATAATAAACGAGATTCAATTATGGTACATTTCACGTAACTTTTCAAAAGGTATAATATTTTAGATTTATTTTTATCACTTTTAGCTTATAATGACACCAAGTACCACCTAATTAAAAGCATAGATTGGCATAAAAAAAGTATAATAACTATAAATCCGATGACACACCACATGCGGAAAATTATATCAAATATGGTTTCATATAATTATTAATACAATACGTATGGGCATCTTAATCTCAGATTGCTACAATTATGAGAATGCTTCTAGACTTCTCTGTTTCTTGATATATTTCTCAAGATGGTCTATTCTTGATCTGAATCCCATACCATGTGCAAAATATATGAAATGCAAGGAACGGTGGTAGATGGTACCTTGAGGTTATTTGAAAAGGCTGACAGATCTAGAAAGAATAGAATCTCCAAACCAGAACAGAATAGAGATTGTTAAAAGTTGCGATGATGATGATGCTTTTTATTCGGAAGTCTACAAATCTGTTTCACTTTTTAATGTTTCTATTTTAATTAATTTTTTTTAACTAAGATTTTTTTAACTTCTTACCTGAGAATGAAGAAATGTTGCTTCATTAAAAGAAAGTAACTGTATTGGATACAATGACACATTTTGTCAAAATAATGGCAGGATGAGTTATCGCATTTAATGATATAGAATATATATTTAGTACTCACCATGTTTTTTTATTGTCTCTTACTTCAAATTTTGTTATTCGGTTTAGAATTTTGAACCGGGTAATTGCATCATTGTTGTTGTTGTTGTTAAGGTAGAGAAAAATAAGTAACCAGACACTTCCGGAAGAGTCTAGAGGCTCCTCGAATAATCTAGAGCAGCCCTAAATCTCTATGCCCGGGGTATGGGGCAGCGTGACTACAAATACCACGCTGTCAGGGAGTTTCTGCGTTTACTAACTGCGAATGTATTAGTGAATAATTGTGCAAATGATTTTAAGAGTGCAATCTAAAACGTTCCAGATAAAAGTGTTGTGATAATAAAGTTCACTATTTACTAAAATTGTTATTTTACAACTCAAATAATACTAAAAAAAAAAACAAATATTATTTTAAAATTTTTAAAAGTACGATGTGTTGTAAATATGTTTATAAATCTGAAAGATCAGATGTACAATTATCAAATTCGTAAGAAAATAATTTAATTTCTTAGCATTCAATTTTATAAATAAATAATGCAATGAATTTTCTGGTGTTTTACATTCCACACACCGGGCTTAAGTCAAAAGAAAAATGAAATAAACTTTATTATTAACTAATTATTAATTAATAAGAATTAACTAAATTGTTAGGAATAAATAAAACTTATAACCGAATCAGAAATAGGTAACTTAAGAAAAATTATTATTTTTCTGTATATTAGGTTTTACTAATTTGCGTAATTGAAAAATTTGCATCTGGCATTCCTTCCGTACGTGTGATTATTGTGTTATTTTTTAAAATGAGAATTGAATAATTCGCAAACAAATAATCTGAATCTACATAGTTACCAGACCATTTTTCAAAAATACTTCAATTAGATCATTAAACTGAGTGATGAATCATCCAAAAAATAAAACACCGATATAAATAAAAAATATTAGGTAAAATTAATTAGAAATAAATAAAATAGTATTATTCATTGCTAATTAATATTAAATCTGCCTAAATTTACTAGAAATATATTTGCCTTAAGCTGAGCAGGGTCAGTAGAGAGGGTATTTGACGGTAATGGGCCCTGGGCATTTGATACTAATATCCGCCTTGCTGTTCTAGAAAAATGCTTTTCGAATTTAGCAAACAAAATGTTTTTCCATAAATCTAATCATTTACTTAGCGTTTATACATATCACTCATGCTACTAAGTTTTGCATAATGCGTAAAATATTTGCTTAAATGAACAAATTCTATTTTAGTGCATTAAACATTTCAGTTAGATGCCAATTTGGATATTTACGTATTCTTTCAGTGACTTTAGTAATTTAATTAATCTGGTCCTGCCATCTATAATTCCGTGAGGAGAAATTCTACATCATCAGCGGCCGGTTGCAAGGATCCTCTCATCTAGACTAATCAAGGTAACTTGAATTTAACGTGCAGCCGCTCAACTTACAAGAATCTAACTCTGCCACATCAGATTAATGTACCATGCAAATTCGACTAAAGGAATATGCTACATACTCGCAAATCACAGCACATTACGTAATCTAAGAAAATTCATATGAATTATTTATAGAGTAACATTATTTTACTTAGATGATAAATATAACTTTATTTTATATGATTAATAAAATAGCAACACAGGTTAAATAATGATTCATTAATTCAAATTTCTCAAGTGCATTTAATAAAAATATACATACACATATTTATTATACCTATACATGAGACCTATAATTTAAAATAATGTTACCTCAATTTCTAATATGTTTATGTATCGATGTTAGAATTTTAGTGAAATAAAGGATTATCAAATTATGATAAAGTTTTGTAGGTATGACAAGCTGGATTAATTTATCATATCGAGGGTAGAAAGACAAAAGGGTGTTAGGTGATTATTTCGAACTTTACAGGAGAGCAAAATAATGTTCTGTCAGTCTGATTTTATCACTGTTTATTTTATTACTAAACGATTTCCATATTTTTTAATCCAATACATATATGGAAATTGTTTTGTAATAAAAGAAATACTGATTGACAAAACATTATTTTGTTCTCCTGTAAAGTTCAAAACAATCACTAACGCCCTTTTGGATTTCTACCCTCAATATGTATTAACACAACAAAGGAAACATTTATAATTTTCAATATAAACCTGATTTCAATATATTTCTGGTGAAAACGGTTAACTAAACCATATTTGTGGTGGAAATTTTATTAATTATATTAACTAGTAAGTGATGACAGCGCTACATAAATATGCTAATCTTTAGAAAATTGAGAATAAAGAGACGCAAACGCTACAAAAGTGAATTGTAATGAAATATAAATTACCATATTAATGTCAGTATAAGGCAACTCGTATTTTGCAAGGATTAAAAAAAATTAAAATCTGTGCAAATTTCCACTGCTTATTGCCATATCAGATTCTTCTACATAAATATTTATGTAATAAAAATTATAACCCCAAAGTATGCAGTAAATCCAACCTAGAAAATAAATAGGATACAATCCTTTGTTTTCTCAGTTTCAGTTTTATATAATTATTATACATGTAAAATCACTATAAAAAAATGTCTGAATTAGTAAACATTGTGCAATTCGAAGAGTATTTTTTGTATAACGCATAGTTTTTAGGTTCACAATTGATAAAAATTATGTAAGAAAAATGTCAAAGGTGTGTCACTTTTGTTTTCAATGAGAGAAATACAGTGAAACCCCGTTAATTTGAAATTTGTCATAATTTGAAATTTTTCAAACCCAAAATGTTAATTTCATAGTGGATTAATCCCAATAATTCGAAAATGCTGGTAATTCATAATTCAAAATAATTTTTAGACAATTTTAGATCACACAATACGAAATTTGACTAAACAGAAAAAATATTTAGATATTTGTTGCAAGTGAGAACAAATACCTCCATAATGGGTACATTAGTAATACAAATGTCGCGATCTTTATTTTGGATTAATAAATATAGGGTTTTATAAATGATTTCTTGAAATGCAAAAATACAGACATTTTTTTAAAAATGAATGAAAATTTTGGCAAATTACGCAATCGCATTGCGATTTTTTTTGTACCTTGAATTAACGGGGTTTCGCAGGTTTCGAGATGTTTTTTGGGTCCCTTGAATTTTGAATTAACAAGAAT
This sequence comes from Agrypnia vestita, assembly GCA_016648135.1. Lineage (NCBI taxonomy): Eukaryota > Metazoa > Arthropoda > Insecta > Trichoptera > Phryganeidae > Agrypnia > Agrypnia vestita. The sequence continues at coordinate 32,937 of JADDOH010012053.1, forward strand.
CTACTTTATTACGTTTGAATAAAATTTTGGCATGTTTGATATGAAAGCGCCAGCACTGACAGTTTCCAACAAGTGGTGGGCCATTTTGTAATTAATATAATAAAAAATTATTAGTTAAGAAAACATTGCATCATATTTGAGCTAATATGGTAATATATTGTCTTACTATGCCGTTACAATATTTTAGCACAGCACAGCTGATAATAAAGCAAACGCTTACATAAAATGCAGTACAGAATTTTAAGTCAATGATATTCAATGAAATACTACATTTTTTTGAACAGAATAATGTCCCAATCCTTTAAATGTTTTTCTAATACCTGTGTATCCCTGGTATCCAGTTGAAATTTATCTTCCGCAAACCAATAACACATAAATATCTATTTACTTTAATCACCAATGTCCTAACCTTATAAACTTTTCATATGCTTGTCAATGAAATACATTTCTAAAATTATTTAATTTTTTTTTATGATTTTGTAATAGATTTGTAATAATGTTAAGATTATACATGTAATTACATATTTATTTCAGAAGCCCGGTAGTGTTTTATAAAAACTGTTTTATAGAAATTCATATAAGGGAAACCAAAATGCAATGTAGATTTTTGGTAAAATAGACACAATTGTTTTTTTTTAATAGCAATGTGTGCACGTAGAATGAATATTCTTACTATTTTAAAACTAAATTAAATGCTTGTCAAGAAAATAGGACAAACTTGTTGATAAAGCTTGAACCCATGATTACTTCACGTAAGAGAGTTTTACAAAATATGTAGAAGTGGTAACATTAAAGAAATTTTTCAAATTATGCAGTGTCCAGTGTAAGACTAACCTTGTATGTACAAGACAAAAAAAACAGTGAAATTTTTTAGTATCCAGAAATCTTATTTCCTTTTACTTCGTAAAATATTAATTTTTAAAAATTTGCACAATTTTCTGTAACATCAGTAAATGATTTTTCTTTAGTTAACAAAATTGTGGTTCGTTGTTGAAGGTATAACCTAATAAATTGTTAATAAAACAAATCAAATGAACTATTTCTACTTTACTTCCATTTGTTCAAGAAGGCGGGTGCGGCCGGACTGTGAGCATTGTTGAAAATCAGATGGAATAGAAATTACATTATATTTCGGTACCCCTAATGGAAATAATGGTACGTTTGGGGTACATAAGAGATGTAAACAATAAATATGTAAGTACTCAGAATATAATATATTATTAGCCAGCACAAAAAATTCCTATACACAAGCGAAAGATTCATAAATTTAAAAATACATAATATTATTTACAAGTTTCAGCAAATCATTACTGACAAAAGTGAAAATGATTTTAACAGCATACAAACTACAATTTTGGCAGAAAAACTAAGTGGAAACTCATTATTATTGACAAACTCAACACAAACAAATATATTCTGAATGGAAGAGGTACTTCATTTTACCTTCCCTCGGTGTTAAGAAAAACACATTGAGTTATTTAGATAATAGATTTATTTTATTATTAGGAATGCCTGGTATCAAATGAAAATAAAATTACAATATGACATCAAACATAGCTATTACAATTATCAAGCAGTTTAACACAACTTTTGATTCCCAATACCACACCTATAAATTATGTCTTTATGTTTGTGACCCTTACAACGATTAACAAATATTCTGAATTTAGTTTCATGTTGACATTTTAAAATATTATCTAATTATGAAAATGTATATTTTTATTTACGAAACATTTATTTTTAAAATTTTATTTAAACGTGTGATGAAAATGATTCGCTTTGTTCTTGAGAATCTTTTTATTACAAAATTAATATTGACTTTTAGTATGGGTAAATCTAAGGCACTGTTAGTATTCGAAAAAATTCAGACATAATTATTGAATGTACTAACAAAACACTTCAGCTCAATTGCTAAAACATTAACAAACACAAACAAAATTAAGAGAATTCAATAAATAATGTAGTATTTGCCTACTAACGCTTGCCAAATTTCGAACTTAAAATAAAATTAATTCTACAATATCATAAATAAATTATTTTAAAGAAACAGAAGAATCTGTCAAACAGTCTTCGACGAAGTTAATAATTTTGAGAGAGCATTTCATGACTAAGTCAACCGATGATTGTTATGATCTTACAAAAGCAATTGATACTTAACCATACATTCACATGAATTTGATCTCAATTGATATAATACATTTATAGTAATAATAAACTCTAATATATTCATGAAACAATTTTTGAGATAATAATTTTTTTATACGCTTTAATATACAGGTACAGATCAGAAATGTCCAAAGCGGTGAATATCTCTTCCTCATTTGGACAGTTAAAACAAACAGCAATTCCGCTGATTTAACTTGATCAAATAATAATAAACATCTGTGTGCTCAATAATTATGTGACCGCTTATATTATTTTTTTATTCACTAATGCACAATGAACATTCTTGCGCTTAGGACATAATCTAGGTGAAATTAACTTCTGCGGGAAGTTATTTTAACATCTCCACTGTATCTGCCACATCGATGCGTCACATCCATTTTGGCATGTGGTAAATAGTTATGCTAAGTATAATGGAATAAGCATAGCGTTATCGGAAAATTACCGAGATGGTAAACGAAGCATGTATTTTAACCCTTTCCATGACTTTTTGGGAAAAATAAATCTGGAGCGGAAGGGATATATATTTAAATAAATGGAAAATCCATTTGCAACATTCAATTTTATCAAAAATGTCTTAAAATTTGATAAAAATTACAAAATAAACAGCAGTACTTTGAAAAGGAAAATTGAAAGTGGAGACTAATAATTCATATATTTGCAGACTTTTTAATATTTCTACATTCTCCCCACTTTGGACTCTCCTGTTTTAGCTGTAGTAAAGATAAAGTAATTTAATCACTGGATGTTTTATTATCGTGGTGTCGGAGTTATGGAACGCCTCGCCGCATCCACTTTTTCCTGACAGAGAATCCTGATCTCTTTTATTGGCTTCACCAAATATACTGGAACATCGTCATCGCGTCTCTGTTGAAACATAAACACATAAGACAACCACTCAAGCAATCAAACAATGGTATAAAATATGTTCAAAATTAAACATAACATTTAACGCCACATTCTGTGAGTGCAACTCTCGTAGCATTAATTTGCAATGGAATTAATAAATTATATTAATATTTTTTACTAAGCTTGAATGAAATAAATCTATTAAAAATTTTTATTTTTCTCCGAGAAATTATCATAAATGGTTATCGCCGCTATAATTTCTCGAACAAAAAAAAACTTCTTTGTTTTGTAGTTCAAATGACACAAATCTTCGAAACGAAATATGTCTAATTTTTGGTGTATGTATAGTAAAAACATCGAACTCAAAAAATGTAGCGTAAAATGAGTCACCTCTTTTAAATATTTTATGATGCACTGCATTTGGAGATTCATCATTTTTTTATGAAAAATTATAATAAATTCAATAAAATCAGATTCGTAATGTGGAATTTTAGGATTGCGAAGAAATGGCAGCAAATAATGTTTTATTAACATGAGTTAAAAATATTAAAAACATTTTGTCGCATGTTAAGCTGTTCTTAACCCATCGGCCAACCCGTCTTAGACATAGGGCGAGATGTAAAAGTGTAATGCACGCACAGTCCTCAACTGCAAACAAAATAATGATTGCTAATATTCAATAACCGAACAACACTACAAGAAGAAGAGAATGTAAAATGGAATAACAGCTTGACTCAGAAGGCCAAACCTGGTAGTGACTGTGTTTTCAAAGACGCATCTGTGCTAAATATCCCAGCATATTCTTGAGGAGGCCGTGAGCCACCGGAGGTAGAAGAGCCAATGTGACAATAAAGATTGATTTTAATGACAATTGAGAAATACTGCCATTTTTTTGGCTACATCAAAAATGATAAAAGAAAGTCAACAATTATAAAATAAAATGGTAGGCAGATGGGTTAAATACATAATATAGCTCTAAATGTATACAAATTGGAGAATATCGCAAAGGCATATTGTTAGAACATATTTATACGAAATTAAAACAAACTACATATTCACATGAAAAAAATCATAAATAAGTTTTTCGCATTTTTGCAGTCATATCAGGCAAATAAATTATTAAACGCATCCCGCTGATAACAAGAATTGTTAATTCGACAACATACCCCTCATTTTACCAAAGTTTGACAATGCTGTCCATTTTTTGGGCCAGTAATATTTTTAAAAGAAGACTTAAACCAAATTTTGTTTGCATACCGGACATATATTTAAATGTATGTTTATTTGTCACAATAATTTATTTGCGATAAAAAAATGATATTTTCAAATTGTAGCTTGAAAAAGGCTACGTCTATAAAGTAATGTATTATAAGGGTAGAATTTGGCGGGAAAAGTCGGTATGCATGTCTTTTTTGCATACAAATTATTTCACCAATTTTTGATTTAGACAGTTTTATAGTGTACAATAGAAAAGGTGTATTTTAAATTTACTGACCTGCCAATTTTTAAATATTTTAATAATTAATTGTAGATTTATAGATAACTGATTCATTCCTAAATAATTTAAATGAAAAAATAATGTACTGAATGAACATTTTCTACGCATAAATATTTCACGTATAAAATGTGCCATGTGCGAATAAATAAAATGTGATATCTCTACATTTAATAATAATTTTGCCAGGTAGAGTGTGTTAATTCACAATTTTCAAGTACTGCAAAACATAAGCCATCTAAAAACAAGTATAATCTGCTAATTTATATATACGCCTAAAATATTTCAACACTACGGTGAAATAGGAATGCGAGAATGCTATTTTAGAATTCGCTACAAGTGCGAAGCACAGTTAAAAGGAAGAAATCCAATACTACAATATCCAACTAGGATAATGGTTCATGTAAGTACCTGGAACAAACATTCTCCCTCGAAAGCAATAAACTCGTGCTTCCTGGCCCTCAGTAACAACCCCACCAGCTTGTCGTTTATCCGGGTGTAGGTCTGAAAATATAATTGATTTATTAACATTCTCATTAAAGATTATTTGATATATTAAAAAATCCGATGAATAATTTCGAAGTACACAAAAAAAATTGGTATCTCCAATTTTGAATTAACAGGGTTCCTTTTGATTCAAAAAGTTTTTTGGTGGGTCCCTTGAATTTCAAATAAACAAGGTTCTGCTGTAATAATACATACTTAGTACTATGTGCTAGGTAGGAAATATTTTTTAATATCCAGAAATATACAGACAAGAACACATTACTTTAAAAGGATGAAAATTAGTAGATGCTGAATTCACAAAGAATGTATTTACATATCTACCGAGATTAAAAAGGATGCTTTTTAAATTATTATTAGTATAAAACACGGAACTACTATTATTAGTATAAACCGCGTTTTATACTAATAAAGGCAAGGTCGACCCGCAAATTTATAAACTAAATTGTAATGACTGTTCGGCTTTTTATGTAGGTAAAACGGCATGTAATTTTAATTTAAGTTAGAGTAAAGTAACACATTAGATAATAATAACAATAACACTAACTTTTCCGAATACGTGAACCATGTTTTGGAAAAAGGCCACATGTTTAAAAAGGAAAACGGTATCGAGATTCTACACATAAATAATAGGGGCCTTAGATTAGATAACTTAGAAATAAAAAAATGCCTGAACACTAAAGCCAATATAATAAACAACCAGATATATTTTTTGAATAGCCCGTTACTTGACATATTCCTCATTTCGACGTCTACTTCTCAATTACCCCCACCAAAGCCGTAGCCATGCCCCCGTTTAAAAATTGATTTGTATGCTAAAATAGATAATGGATAGTTAGTTTGCGTCGTGATGAAGATATGGTGGTATCGAAACCGGTAGACGTAGAGTTACTAGTTTAGTGGTTAATACAAAGTTGTTTAATTAAAATTAATAATTATGTCCAACCACAAAGTTAACGCTATAAACATAAAAAATAATTCAAATAAACCGTTTGAAAAAGTGTGCATAGTTTCATTATGTTATCTTATCAGTATGCAAAGAAGAAGAAATTATATATTTCCGGCTAAAAGAAAGCATGAGTTTAATTCAGAATACATGGAAAGGTTGACGACATTTTTGAGAATCATAACAACAAAAATGACAAATAAAAAATAACAAATTTTACCTCAAATAAATATCCAAAAGCAATGACACGAATGTCATCATCTATTATCTCTCCATACTGATTGATGACTTCACAGAGCTCCAGCATTTCTTTGCAGACGTGTGAGAATGCCTTAACTCCTCTCGCCTCGGATGCAGAGCCTGGTGCCGGCCTGGAAGTTATGTAAGAAGGTGTTTTGTAATTTGTGATCAAATAAATTTAAAAGCAATATTATCGTCAATATTTACAAAGCTAAAATTGTGTACTTATTTATTCAAATTGAACATTATAAATATTGTTACAAATGTTTCAAAACATTAAAATGTTATTCGAAAACAAGTCATGTTATTCCAAACAATACAATGGCAAGAAAATCATAATATAGATCTGCACGCAATAGAATAAAATTTGGGCTGGAAAATAAAGCCTGTTTTAAGGATTCGTCATAGAAGCAAAAACGGATAATTTTGTAAGATTCGTGGATTTGGAAATTGTGTTAAAAATCAAATCTTGTGGCTACATTGAAATTTTTTTACACATACATATTTAAAAAACCAAGTTTTTTCAATAGAAATCTTATAGCTGGAAGCGACAGGACATAGTAGAATAGTCTAACTGAAAGTCTACATGTACAGTAGTACATACCTCGTTAATTTAAAATTCGAGGGACCTAAAAAATATTTTGAATTATGCAGAACTGGGTTGAAGAAAAAAGAAATCATGATGCGCATGCGAAATTCATCAAATATCGTAAAACTTTATTTCATGTTCACACATATTTCAAGAAATCATTTCGAAAACGCAATATTTATTAAGCTAGTACAAATAACGCGATATTTCTATTATTAAAGTACCCAATATTGACAAATTTGTTGTTCTCACTTGTGAAAATAATCAAAATATTTTTTCAATTTTGTCAAATTTCAAAAAAATTTCAAATTATGCAAATTAAATATATTAATTTATGGGGCAAGGTGCTAAAAACTATTTCAAATTACGAATTACCTGGGTTTACGAATTATCAGGGTTAATATATGGAATTTATACTTTCGGACTTGTGGGTTTTAGAAATTTTTTAATCATGGCGAATTTCGATTTAACGGGGTTTTACATAAAACCGTTATTTCAGATTTGTATCTGATTCTATTGACGAATGGTAACTGATTTTTCGCAATTTCTCAGGTAATCACTCATGCTAGACAATAGTATATTTCAAGTTACCAATCATTGATACAATCAGATACAAATGTCAACAGTATAATGAATCCTCAATTAAAATTAAGATTTGACCATCACTAATGCTTAATTGCACTGCTATTCAATAAAACCACAGAGAACTTGGTTTACAACAATATACATAAACTTCGTATAGGATACGTTTATACACTACTGATGTAGATATAGTGACGTAACTAATAAAATTGGGACACAATTCAGAATGGAAGAACCTGTGAATATGAGTTGTATAAGATTATATCAGTTTACTTATGAATTAACAAAATCTGATCTCTTATCTATCATTAAAAAACATATTTAATCTGCTTCCCATTACGGAGTGTGCACACGAATAAACGCGCATGAATAGTTTGGTCCTTCAACTATCACTGCACGGTTATGTTTTTGTAACACACGTGATGAATTATTTTTAAATTATCACAATACACATATCAGTTTGAAATATATTTTCATCATCAACTCAGAGCGAGATTTTTATCTTTTTATTAAAGCTAATAATTTAGATTCCAAATAGGTCATACTTATTATTAAGACTTACTTTCCATAATCTTCTCTTGTAAATTTTGGTTTCAGCAACTTCCCCCCGCCCTGCGAGTCTGAGAAGGGATTGAGCAGCTGAGCCTGCTTGTGTTGTGCTGCAGCAGTATTGAATCTTGCTACTTTGTCTTGTAAAGATGAGTCCTGAAAATATTCAGTAAAACTGTTGAGATGACGATTCATACATTGGTAACACTGAAATTATTGTCAGTTGGCTTTATTTTATAGATTTGGAATAAGAATACATGTTCAACAATTTTTCCTAGACAGCTGTCTGACCTTTTAAACCATTAAATAATACATACATTGATTTTATGGATGCAGGTACTTGATTATGTATTTGGTTCCTCAAAAATACAGTTATAAATGAGGTTTGCATTTAATATGAAATATTATTGCTGTAATTATTATATTATAATTATAATTAATTATTATTATACATATTATAATTTAACATCATACATACTTATATATTTAATAACCAACTCTACATAATATGTATATTAATAAAAATTGCAAAATGTTAAATGAATTATTTTAATACATTTTATATGTACGAGTGCACTCCCGATTATACGTGATGAATTGTGAAAAAAAATCCCTAACTAACTAACCACCATGCTGTTTCCTCGTGTAGGATAGAATGCCATATTATTATATCTTGGCGCACCACTTTTGCTTCGGCTACATTCAATCATACATCTTCTCATGCATGCTCTACGGTTGTGGAGGCTTTTAACAGGGCCATCCTCCAATATTTTTAGTATCTGATCATGTCAGGTCTTTCACAAACAATCTCTATTTTTGCTGCCTTCAACACTTGCCTCATATATGTTCTTAAGTATCCTTTCCTCCCTCGTACACCAAACCATCTCAGTGACCCTTTCTTTATTCTATCTACCACTCTACAGCCAGCATTATATTAATTTCTAATTTGTTCTTCGTCATTTGGTCAAAGATTTTCATTCATTCCTTTTCATTTCCATCCATCAGAGTTGGCACTACAATGCCATTATGGACCGCTAGTCTGGTTTCCTTATACAGATTATTGGCCATAATTGCTTTCAGAACGCCATTTACTTTGTTTCCCGCAGTCACTCTTCTCTCTGTATTGTTCTCATCTCTAGTAACATACATTGTTTACGATAACATCACATTTGGTCACTCTTTTGTCTCTCTCAAACACCATCACTTTTAATTTGCATTCTGACTTTTGACATCAGTCAGAAATTCACTCTCCATGCATACATGCTTATGAATCTCTTATAAATGAATTCACGGTTAACCCGAAAGTATTGAAAAATTGTCCAAACAATACAGAAAAGTTCAAAGAATCACGCGATGGCCTACTGACCGAAAGTCGTGCACGTGTTTAATTACATCACCTCCATGTTGCTGGATCGTCATTTACTTTCTTTGCACAATTATTATTTACTTCATTAAAAAGATAACAAAATAGAAAGAAGGGAAAGAGGAGTGGTTGAGATAGTACGTTTGTTTTTTCTAAAGAAATCAACTTACATTTCTCTTCGTCATTATTCATTTGTAATTCACTGCACATTGTAAAATATATTCCTTCTCTTAAAATATCATTTAATACTTCATGATCAGCTACAATTTCAATTGAATTAAGTCAATCACATGCTGATTGTGCTTTGACTTCGCACACCGTTGGATTGTCGCTTATTTGGTAACACTTAATCTACGTGATTTTCTTCATAATTGAGAAAATTATCGTCCTTTCCAATCTGGTTTTATTATTGTTGTAAATTTGTTCCCACATAAGATTTTTGGTTTCTATAAACGCACAAAACTAGAACTTGACCAACGTAAATTGGCGTGCGGCGACTTTGGAACTAAAACCTGCCCCGCCCGCACCCGGCGGTAACCCCTCGCCCTGTCATTAAGTTCAATCTCGTATTTGCGTGTGAGCTGTGACATCTTGATTTCCAATATACACTGAATTATGTCCAAAACAGTCTTGCAACACCTTGCAGGTGGTGCAAGGAAAATTGCCAATGTAGTTTTCAAGTGTTGTGAAGCTGAAAAAGCAAATAATGGACCAATATTACCGTCTGACAGGATTCTAGATAGAGCGGCCGCCATTACTGGTTTGTTTCTTTAATGTTGCCCGTTCAAATTTCTATTACCATATCATAAAATATATTTATCAATGTACCGGACACTCTGTACTGCTGTTTCGCAACAGGGACGCCCTCCCTCGCACGCCAATTTATACTGGGGGCATTTTAAGAGGTGAATTCTCGTGCAGCTAGTTTATCACTATTTAATTATTTGTCTTGAATGGCAATTTGTCGGATGTCGCGCCTCTTTTTAAAACATGTTACCCATCCAAAGGACCCATAAAATCAGCTTGCAGCTTTGATTCTTCATAAAAATATGCCGTTTTGGTTGCGTAAATAAAATAAAAACTCTGGCCCCCTGGCAGGAAATGTCAAATGTTGCCATCATAAATTACACACTTTATTGTAAAGAAGTGACAATGACAACTCGAACCAACTAAACCTCATAAGGACTAAATAATAAAAATAAAATATTGATAGTATAATATAAAGAAAAATAAAATATTGGTCAGATTTTTCGAACATGACGGATAGCTGATGTTTTCAAGTCTAAACACGCAATGTTTAGCACAATGTACAAAGTGTAACATTTTCATTTTAAAAAATATTTTTCAATTTTGAAATTTGTCCCTGTTAATCCGCATCCCGGTTATTATTAATCAAATTCCAGATAATTGAGAGTTTGCTATATATATCTCATCCTACTCCTCATTATTGCTGTAATGTTATTATCTCTGTGGAACTTTATATTTTATACTTCTAAAAGTTAAAAACCAATTTCGGATGATCTGTATCCATTCTTTCGGATACACAGTATTTATAAATTAATAAATCTACACAAAAGTAGGTTGTTTGAATTAAGACATTCTTGAAAGAATTTCTTGTATTTGGTCTGCATTTCGGAAGAATTAACCATTTCCATACACGTCAGCAATGCAATCATTCCAGAACACCAAATATTTTGACGTGGAAAATATACTGAACGGGTGAAACAAATCACATTTTGTTCTGAGTCAATATTCATGGATTCTAATCTAGGATTGGAAATACTTTTACCACGTAATACTTTGACTCCAAATCTATTAACATTAATTTCATTAATTCTCTAACTGACCCAGGGGATTTATTCTACAGAAATTAAAAAAATGGTAGATGAGTAAAATTCTCTCAAAAGATCATGGAGTGGAATTATAAAAATTGGTATAGAATTCATTTTGAAATACTTTTCTTTTGCATGATTATTCCCAACATCAATCGGAATAGTCGTACTTACAATTATTTGACAGCACAATTTAATACTTTGTGCAGCATATTCAAATTGCCTGGTAACTATAATACAGAGTAACTTTGTAGTTGCCGTATATTATTACTATACAGTGCAATATTTATGAAAACAATAAAATTGCCACAAAATTCAACATACTGTAAAGTATCTTGAAGTTCTACGTCCTTCCTTGCAGCGTTTCTAATTATTTTGCTAATACATTTCGAGTAACAAGGCATAGGTGTACACTATTTAAATAACCGGGCGATGGAAAAGCAAAGTTTCCACCGTGACAGACAAAATTGTTTCAATGGGCACCATCTTAAAAATCATTAACGACCTAGACACTAGACAAAACCGAGTAACAAAAGTTTCATTTACTGCACTTTTCGACGAATAAAAACGAACATTCTTTAAGATAAAATCACGAACACGACCACTAAATCAGTGACATTATTTCAAAGTTAGTTGCTTGTTTATATTAATAATTAAGTCTGGCCTGATTAATTAAAATACAATAACTTGAATTGAGCGATTGCATTCTGCACTTCTGCACCAAATAGTGATGGGTCCGCTCTGTACTCACTACTACAATGTAGTACTACACTACATTGAAGTGCACACTTCGCACATTTTGATGTGTAGTGCACACTACAAACTACAAACACCAAAGTTATTGTATAAACTAAAGTATAAACTTCAAATAGTACACTTCATTTCAAAGCGAACACTACAAAGTACATATACTTCAAAGTTATTTAAATAGTGTATTTTTTACGTGAAATTTTTGGAAAGTTGATGTAGATATATGAAGAATTTTCTGGAATCTGTAACAACCCCCCCCCCATGGCTTGAAAAATTTTGGGAGTTATGAAAAAATTCTTGGGAAGTTGATGTAGCTAAACGGAGAAATCTTTGGAAACTGTAACAACCCCCCCCCCCCCCATGGTTTGAAAATTTTTTGGAATCGAACGAAGAAATCTGTCTGGCGACCTTTTTTTTTTTTTTAGGTCGCCAAATGTTACTTTGGAGAAAATATCGTCATTTATTTAAATATTTTTGTCGTTGACCTTTTTTTTGTTTTTTTTAGCTCGCTAAATTTTTATTTGGGAAAAAAATACTTCATTTCATTTAAAAATTAATTTACTTCATTTCATTACTTCACTTCATTAATACTACAATTACTTCATTACTTCACTTCATTTACTTCACTTCATTTCGTAGTACTACAATTGTAGTGTACACTTTGTAGTCTTCAAACTGGTGAACGTGTGTGTGTTGTAGTCTTCATTTTGAAATGAAGTTTTTCCCTTCGCTAGCACCAAATGACCAAATTACTGTATCACTTATCACTTGTCTATGGATTATTACAATGCAGTCTAAACGTCAAAAAAAGCATAGAGATGATGAATGTGGCAGTTTGGTCTATATTCTGTGGTGGCAGTATACCTAATTAGTAGGTATTTTCACAATACCTTTCCGGGGATTGTTGTTCAAATTTTAAAAATTGGGTGCTATTCCCCGCAAATCCGAATTTAGATATTCGCGAATAGGAGATTCGAGTGGATATAATCAAACAAAATATAATAAATCCCTCTCCTAAACGTTCACTTGTATTTTGTGTCATTTATTATTTTTCCAAGTGAAGATTCCACAGAATTAAATACAGTTTAAAGGATTACAAAACACGTAGCAAGCATGCCAATGAAATACATTTGAGACTCGCGAACACACTTAAGTGCCACGTAAATATTACGCGCTAACATCTGGTCAAGTCATAATTTGGCGCGAATAAGCGGGAAGTTTAGAAGTTTTCAAATATGGCTGAGCCAACGATAAACATCATTTGGTGTACGTACACAGCGTGCGTGCTTGTCTGGCATTCTATTTACAAAACTTTGCGTTATATAAATGTTGAGACATTTTTAGACGTCATCAGAGATCTCGTGTTTACAAGTAGTCTGACGAAAATGTCAGGAATTATTGTAAAAATATGACTTACCTACCTGTAATACCTGTACCATATATTTATTGTATTATTCTTCCAATTTGAATGTAAATACCCACTTACATACTATCATCCCTGCTTAACCAACTTTATTTTAGATTTTTGGTTCTTTTACCTATGTAAAAAGCTAATTTTGTATTATGATACCAATTCTAAATATCGTTGTTTAGTTTACTTGAATGTTCTTAGGTTTTCACGACCGTTCAGACCCTACTGGGGTATTCTGCCGTATTTCTACGACCTTTCTGGGCGACGTTTCGGTTCCCATCGTAGGGTCTATATCATCAGGGACTGATGTGTCGTTATGAGTGTTGTAATTAAGGATTGGCTTGCAATACCGTGTCGAATGCAGGGTGTAACGTTATCAGTGTCTTTGTGCTAGTGCTGGATAGCAATATGGTGACGAAAACGGGGTTAGTCTGTGTTTGTTTATCACGTGGCATTACCGTGTCGGAGACATGTGTTGCACTATGAAGTCTCTGGGAATCGAACCAGAAACTCTCGAAATGAGAAGGCAGTGCCATTCCACAGGACTCTAAGGGCCGCCAACATTATGACTCAAAGAGAGCGTGATTAATGATTAAAAGATATAAAAATCTACGAACAATAAAAATGTCCCAGGTTCAAATCCCTGTGAAAGTCCGCATGTATTTTCATCAATTGTACATTTTCGTTGATCGAAATTATTATATATCGACTTGTCTTGTGTTGTGTGTTTATATAATTTATTATCGGTTCAACATCTTTGCGGAATCCGCGGCGTGATTGGTTTTGAAGCTCCGAATACCGTTTAGTAAGAGTCTATCTCTATTGATGTTCATCGGGTGCTTATAGATCTCGAGTGTCTCCTTGACAAGACGTGCATGGTGACTCTCTAGGATCTTCGGCTCGAATGAAAAGTGATGGCCGGTATCCAGAAAGCGCTCGGCCAGCGCTGATTTTCGTGGATGGTCGAGTTTGCACGCCCGTTTGTCCTCGTCAACCCTTTTGAAAATTGTGCGCGCCGTTCGTCTCACGTACACCTTCTCGCAGTCTCGGCAGTCGAATCTATAAGCGGTCGGATCTATAAACGGAAAGATTGTAGAAACACGGCAGAATATGCCAAAAAACTCGTAGTTTACATTCCTAAATGCAATTTGTATCCTTTTTTTTTGCTTAATATTTATAACTCTAGAAGAGTATCGTATAGTACAAAAGATATTATTTTTTAACTCAAGAAGAGTATCATACCTATAGTATAAGAATATGTTATTTTTTAACTCGAGAAGAGTACCTACCTATCATATAATATACAAGGATGTTATTTTTAAAATCTCTTGTATTTATTTATTATATTAGCGTATAAAATGTTGCCAACAACTAGTTTTATATTTAAACAATTATTCCGTCCTATTCCGAAAATAACCATTTTGTTATTTTGGTGATTGTTACTCTGATAGGAAAATTTAGTATTATTATTAATAAAAATTAGGTATCTACTACATATTCTCTTTTTATTTTTCGTACTGCTCTGTTTTTTTTACCTGTCGCTTTATTTTCGATATTTAGATTAATGTGTTATATTTAAAAAGGCCAAAGAAGCAAGTCTTTCAACACATTCTGATTAATATTATCCATATTTTTTTTATAATTCTACCCTGACAAGTTGAAAAGTCAGTAGATATCGACATTATTTTCGAAGTAATTTTATTGTTTACACTTCGAAGCTCTATATCTCTTGATGGAAAAGACGTTGCAATCTAAAATGTTGCGTTGACCTAGAAATTTCCACAGTTCATTCAGGAAATATAAACGAGCTTTTGTATTGCGTGCTCAACAGCAAATTGAATGTTGCGAACTGCTAGGTATCTACCTACTGAGTAAGCGTTGAGCATCATAATAAGTATATCAATTATATGTAAACGTACGTGTAATCTGTGCTGTAAATGTAAACAATAAACACAATCGGAGAAAGTTACAAAAAACGATGATGTAGATTCCGTGACTAATTGAACTGGGATTATAAGTAGGCACTTGTGCGTTGCATTATTATCGGGCGGATTAAAGGCCAATTTATATTGTCAGCACGGCCGCGGCAAATAATCCGAGCGCGAAGCGAAACGGTCTACATTTTAACCATTGTCTTAGGAATGGAACGAAAATTCGATTATTTCTCCTGTGAACTTGAACCGAGAAGAATCGTGAGAAAATGCAGATACGGATCGGCCGCGCAGATCTCAGCCAACAACAATTTCTTCACTACGGCAAAGAAACGTGATAAAATACTTTAACATCTTTGCCCAGCAAGCGTCCCAGTCAAATTTGACAAGAAACTAACTGGGTTAAATGTTCAATATTTTAATTAATTCAATCATTTCGGATTTATTCTATTATTCTAAAATACAATCAAATTCTAACTTTTTTGACGTAACTATTTCAAATACAAAATTTGTTTTATTACCATTGTTTACGGCATATATTAATAGTTAATAAAAGAAAAGAAATATAAACAAATTTAAAAAGGTTACTTAATAAATTTTTACTACTTATTTTACTTTACGTTTACGTTACTTAGATTCTTTTTTTTATGGCGTGAGGTTCACTCCCTCATCGTCACCAACTAGTCCTGTCGGAGATGAATGGGACAACCTTACTCGTAAAGCTACTCTCAGGGTCTCCCAGCAGGGCGCAGGGTCTCCGGGAAGCACCATGTCACACTCACCAACAATAGATGCCAAAGATACAACATAATAATGAAACATGGGGCATTGCATGGAGAAAAACAAGTGTTACAGAATTTTTTTATCTTCCTACCTAGCCGTGACATAAACATGATCCGTTTTTTTATCTTCTTCTTTTTCTTCGGCGGTTCCTTGTTACGAAGATGACGTCAGCCATGTTTAATCGGCTTTTTACATTCCTACCTAGCCGTGACATTTATCTGGTCGGATGCCGGCCGTACGTAACGCGGAATGAACCCTGTCTGCCGCATAATTTCGTACACGATTGCTGTTTTTTAGGCACTTTTTTTGATGGTTATATTCATGTAAAAGTCAACAATAATCGCTAAAAAGTTGCAGTCTCTGGTTTCTCAATATACCTACACTCTTCAATAATTATTTGTACAATAATTACTTATTTATTAATTAATTATGAAAATAAGTAACGAAATTTACTGTCATAAATGTTCGCACATGTTTATCTAATAAAACCATGGAAGCAATAAAACTAAAAATATTGTATTTCAATATTTTCGTTCTAAATATATCAAAGAATATAAAAATACTTAATTAAAACACTTTTTAACAGATAAATAACACAATTATAAATGCACGGTTCGAATACGACATATGGAATGATTTTTTGTCCGGTTTGCGCGGCAAATAAGGTTACTTGACAAATACAAATAGAACTCGTTCATTCGTTCAAAAACTTGAGATACAACCAATGATAAGCTTTTAAAACTCATAAACGCAGGTAAAGAGACCGAATTTGCAATCCTGCGCTCCGGCACATGGAGGGTACAAAAGTTTTCATGCAGATCTGCGCTCCTGCACCCGATCAGTTAAAAATATGACCCGTTTTTTAATCTTCTTTTTATTCGGCGGTTCCTTGTTACGAGGATGACGTCTGCCACGTTTTATCGGCTGTTGTGCGAGCGTGGTAGAGGAGACCTACTCTCGAATCGCTCGTCCTTCCGCAAGTTTTGCACATGCATACGGTTGGTAGGGAGCTCTGAGGGATGGATTTTCCTCCATCCCTTTTCTCTGTCTTTTTTCTAGGAAATCGCACCAGCAAACGATGTGGCCTGCCCGTTGATACCTGCTCATTTTTGGCGTACCTATTCAATTTTATCAACTACTTTTGTCTGTTTTCTTGTCCGCGCGTTTCCTTTCTCATTTCCCGTCTTTTTGTGTGTGTCTTTTCATTACACTTTATTAAGATTTTGTGTCTCTCTTTTCTTGAGAGTTTAGGTATGCATCGCAGCCAAACGTGAGAACTGAAAGTACCCATTGGTTGAACACTTTTCTGTATATGCGCGGCGCAAGATGTTGGAAAATAATGTTCAGGGTTTCCATTTCACCGTCTTGCGCTTGTCATTACGGAAGAAGACCAGACCACCACCACACACGGGGCACGTCCACTGCGAGGGCAGCAGTTTCTTGAACATACAGCAGATTTTTTTTCCATATTTAAAAAATCCATATTCATATCGGCTAAAATAGGCTGTTTTTTTATAGGTAAAATGAAAATCATGGTATTGGCTTTATTAGAAAGATAATAGTATGCCATTTTTTAAAAAATATAATTACGATACCACGATTTTCGAAAAAAAATTCCAATCGTCGTTCCGGCGTAAGTCTATTTATTCATGGCGAAATGGCAAACCAAACTGAGCACAAATCAGCAATCAGCTTTCAAATCGGCTGTCGTTGGTAGAAAACTTTGCCAATTCGAAAAAACTCGAAAAAAATACCCAATTTTTTTTTACGCCTCAGCAGGCCAGGAGGCCCAATTACAGAAGCGAAATGTATCACAAAACACCCAGGCTTGAGATATTCAGAATGTCACATAAAGTAAAATTGTGATCTCACCGGGAATCGGACCCGGAACCCTCGGTGTGGGAAACCAGTGTCATACCCACTGCGCTACAAGGGCCGCCTATTTAAACAATATATAACCCAATATTTAAACACTAATAGCACAAAGCCACTATATCGGGCATTACCCAGATTTTTAAGTGTTTTATTTTATTTAAAAAAATTTTATTACCTTTTAAAAAATACCATATGGCTTAATTATCCGATATGCTTTTTACATGCTTTTATTTAACTCTCATTTGGATTGTGAATTGTTTGTGATGGAATCTTGTAGTTGACTTTTCACCAACTTCCCTCCTAGCTAGAGCTCTGAAACTTACAACATTTACGTAAAGTGGATGACTATACTTTTTATTATTACTAATAAATTTTCGTCATGATTTGGACATTATTTAGATTAACCAACTAACTATCCATCAAGCCGTTTCTCCGCAGGGAAAGGCAGAGAGGATAGAACTCCGTATTCCTTTATCTTTGCAAACTAATTTTGCTTCGGGTACATTCATACATCTTCTCATGCATGCTCTACGGTTATTAAGGCTTTTAGCAGGTCCATCCTCCAGTACTTGTAGAATCTGATCATTTCAGGATGCCAGCCATAATTTCACGCTAGCGTCTTTCCAAAACGTTACAAACTTCACTTCAAACTAACACCCGAATAAACACTCCTTTACACCCTTCCTCACCCATACGTTCTACATAACCAAAGCACTCCTTTCTTTATTCTATCTTTCACACCACAACCAGCATTACATTCACTTGTAATTTGTTCATTCTTCACTCTGACTAGACTAGACTAGAATGACTAGATTAGATTAAAATTAATCATTTTTAGTAAAGTTTAACAAATAAATTTTTTAATTTATATAAATTAACTTTGTAAACACCACTTATTTATTGAAAAAATTCAACATGTTTCGAAGCCAATGGCTTATTTGTCAGGATAACAAAATAAAATTTAAAAATCGAAGTTAGATCAAAATATTAAAAAGTTATATATGGAAAATGATAATATAAAGTACCTATTTAACATGAAAATAAATTTAAAAGATGACCATTAGTTATTATTTCAAATAGTCATCTTTTAAATTTATTTTATTGTTAAGTGGGTACTTTATATTATCATTTTCCATATATTTTGATCTAACTTCGATTTTTAAATTTTATTTTGTTATCCTGACGAAGAAGCCATTGGCTTCGAAACATGAATTTTTTCAATAAATAAGTAGTGTTTACAAAGTTAATTTATATAAATTATAATTATGTCACCACAAAATAAATTTGCTATATTTGAAGAAGAAATTTAACAATTAAATTTGGGTATTGCGTGGGTGATGTAAATACTTATATTCATAGTTTCATTTTATTTTTTACTGTTCGATGTTACTACTCAACTAGCCCTAGGGCACGTTCCTGAGCCTCAGCGGCAGAAATTAAGTGTTTGCGTCGACTTTGAACACTCTTACGGAGTGTGCGCGTACCTACGTACACTCGCACACTGTAGGTAATACTGGCCAATTATCGGGAATGAATGTGAAATATAAATTTCTCGCGTGCTCGCACCACGTCATTAATCACGGATGAGTAATGTTATGATTTCGGCGACGCAAAATAACGAAAGAAATCTATAAACACGGGATGTTTAAAAGCGTTTCTCAAACAGCGTCACAAAAGACGTGCGCAAGTTGGCGTGGAATCTTGTTTGCGGCATTCCGAACATTTTGCTTCGGATACAATCTCGGTAAAATTCCCATTCATGTCCAGTTTAAATTTTATACTGCTGCGCATGCTTGGTAAAGGTAGATAGATACGTATACAGGGTTATTTGTAAAACATTAATCACCTCGCAGGACTGTACTCCTGCCTTGATTATGAGTCGAAAATGTTCGAGCTATTATGACCTAATATCAATAGTTAAGGAGATGTGCGACATCAAAGTTGGCCCTTTTTTTCAATTTTTCTGACTTATTTTTCGTAAAACGTTGGACCATCATTACGGTAACTTATATCGAGTATGAAAAATTCATTCCCTTTAATACAAGTCAAAATAAAATAAAAACCTTCGAATTCCAATTGGAATTTTTCAGGGTTTTGATCATTTTATTTAACTTGTATTAAAATGAATAAATTTTTCGTAATTGATTTTAGTTACCATAATGATAGTCCAACGTTTTACAAAAATAAGACAGAAATGATGAAAAAAAATGTAAACCTTGATGTCGCATTTCTCCATAACTATTAATATTAGGTCATTATAGCTTGAACATTTTCGACTCATAATCAAGGCAGGAGTATAGTCCTGCGACGGTATTAATGTTTTACAAATAATCCTGTATATGGTGTCTCGAAGATAATAAAATGGTAAAAAACCTTGCGAAAATTGAAAGTAGATCAGAAAAATTAACATTGAGTAGCTTGTTGGTCTTGTGGTTAGGACACTCGCCTCTTGATCCAAATGTCGCGGGTTCGAACCTCACTCCAGACTATCAAGTTAATCCTAATTTTATAGCACAAGCGTTTAGCTTAGTTTTTAAATAGTACGAATTTTGATGTGACACGTATTCCGTGTTCACATCTCTAATCGAATCGAAACCAAAAAACATATGAGTATATAAAAATATCTACTGTATATACATAATATAATCATGGAACTGTTTTAAAATGCATATTTTTATAATTAATTAATGTATATTATAGATATCTCACAGAGACGAAACTGTATTAATTATGGGAAAGTAGGTATAGAAGTCATTTGGGTGTAATAGGACTTATGACCTATCTTTTTATGGTTGGCTTAAGTGATCACTTTACACAATTGTAACATTCGCCATTTCCACCCATGATAGAATATACCATGCTTATTCATTTTTTGGAAGTTGTATATATGTTCAAATTGCGTGGAAAGCTTTCATATATGAGTAATAAGCACCTTTTCCATGCGGCCTGTACAAAGCCATACATTATATATTTTTATACATATATTTTATACATATATTT
Source organism: Agrypnia vestita (assembly GCA_016648135.1). NCBI lineage: Eukaryota > Metazoa > Arthropoda > Insecta > Trichoptera > Phryganeidae > Agrypnia > Agrypnia vestita. Next base: position 53,799 of record JADDOH010012053.1, read on the forward strand.
TTATACCTTGTACCTACCTACCTATAATACTCCTCAATACATGAGTCTTCTGACTCTCATAGAGTTAGTAAAATAAATTGTTCCCATATTTTAAATGTTATTTGATATTAATTTTTGTAAAAAGAACGAAATAAATAAATAATTTTTATTTTCTTTGAGTAGTATTGAAGCGAATGAATTTTTCATAATCGATATAAGTTACTGTAATGAAAGTTATTGCAAAAATAACTAACTTATTGAAATAAATAACTTATTGCAAAAACTGAGTCATAAATATTGAAAAATTGTAAACTTTCATATTGCATATCTCCATAACTATAAATATTTGGTCATGATTGCTTGAACATTTTCGACTCATTACCAAGGCAGGAATATACCTGTAAGATAGAAATCCATGTAAGGTTTTTGCTACTAGCTAGGGACACCATGTATGAGTAGTTAGTAGAATAGATGGTTAAATATCAAAATCTAAGTAACGCCGTAAACTATTTCTTTGGCAAATCAAAGAACACTATTTTACATCTTGTCTATAAATTAAATAAGATGAAATAAAAAGTGATGAAATAAAGAATCAAATTGAAAACATTTAAATTACATAATTTTAATGAATTTTTTATATTTGTGTAACAACATATTTCAACATTTATATTGGATTAAAGTTCATTTTGAAATCAGACAATGGATTTTTTTGAAATTTAAGCATTTGAATTTAAGTTTATTTTGAAGTTTAATGAAATAAATATATTCATTGCTATTTCAGGGGTAGGTATGTATAGTGAAATAAAGATAAAAAAAAGATATTCTTATTTTACTGTAGTGAATTTGGATGTAGGTATGTTTTGAAACTCAAGCTGATTTTTAACAAGGAATAAATTCAGTTTGATATTTGTTACGATAATTTCATAATACGTAAAATGTAGAAATGCATTAAGGATGTATTGAAATTTAAATCTAAAAAAAAATTATGGTTAGGTAGGTTTTGATACTCAACGACTTATATTTGGGACTAACAATAAACAAAAACTAAACACTGACAACCTGGAACAGAATCCATAGACATCTTATCTAACACTAAGGATACTACCTGGTAATATTCTTTAAATGTTGATAATGTACTGTTTTCATCAATATATATATATATATATATATATATATATAGTATAAAATATGACGCTCGGGACATTTTTCATAGTATAGTAGGTATGGCAGACTCAACAATAAACTACGAAATAAACAGTAGCGGATTGACGTTAAAAACATATTTAGACAAAGTAAAACAACTACAAATAAGAATAATTAAACCTACCGCAGATAAAAAACAAAAAGAAGGATGTAAGGACCGACCTAACAACCTTTTCAAAATATGTAAACTCTTACCAATACAGGAACAGCTTCATTAAAAATTGACAGATTCAAAACACAAATACCACCTCAATATACGACACACAAATAACGGATAAATAACTATAAATAAAAAAAAACAATATTTATTATATAAACAGAACCAAAAAGTACGTAAATCCAAAACTATTTAATAAACTAGATAATGAAACGGTACAAAAAATATAGAAAAAGTATTCAAGAAATACTACAGTGAAGTACTACTTTGTATTTAAATATAGTATTATATTATTCTTTAAGGACTATTGAGTAATTTAGTCTTAATATATATTGTACAGGGTGTCTCATAGCTAGTAGCCAAAACTTTATAAAGATTTCTGCCTTGATAATGAGTCGACAATTCATTCAACATTCAATAAATATTCACACAATATTCAAGCAACCATGACCTATGTAACATAAATAGCAATGGAGATGTGCAAAACCGATGTTTGCATTTTTTTAAATATTTCTGGCTTATTTTTCGCAAAATTTTGATTTATCACTACAGTAATGTATATCGATTATGAAAAATTCATTCGCTTTAATGCAAATCAAACAAAATGATAAAAACCATCAAAAATTCAAAATATATTTTTTTACAAGGCTATCTTTTCATTTAATTTAATTATTTATTTATTTATTTGAATGATGATGGAGAGAATCACCACCCGAGACCAACCATACATCTAATAAATTTCGAAATGTTGTAAATATGTTATTTATGTGCCTCACTTAACATTTTTAATACTAATGCCATACCATACATGGTAATACCATACATGGTTGAAAATTTGTCGTTCCAATGAAACAGTAAATAGATGTCGCTGCTAGTAAATGAGACTTCTATATTTTCTTAATATTTTGACGTATTTATATACGATATTCATCCGAATTTTTAACATATACACTAGAATACTTTTAATAATCCTTTAACATACCAGTAAATATTCTCAATATTTTTTTAAGAACACTATAATTGGACGAAATCCATTAATGATGTTCATATTGTAATTAATTAGAGTCAGTAATGTCAGTTTCCACCTAGCACAACATAAGTCGATCGGATTTGAGCCAAATATGAGTCAGATTCGGTACGCATATATCATTATTATTGTGCCTCCTGTCGATGTGAGATTCTGATACTCTTGAAACTCGAATAGTAAAATATACAATATAATTATACTCAAGTAAGATAACATCAAGTTCATGTTTCCCATCCGTTCTAATGATCTATACAATGTTGACGCCAAACTCATCAATAAGAAATATAAACTATTACCTATGTATTTAATTAGCAATATAGTAGTGTTAAAATTATCAAATTTCTAAAAGAAATGGATAATGTAATGAATGTTTGTACAATGTATCACCAGAACAAAAATGTACACATCCACTAGATTCCTACACTTCAAAGGAAATTGACAGTTCACTCCAATGTAAAGTAGATATCAGATTCCAAAATTTTCTACGCATGGTTCATTGAAGGACTTTGTGAAATGATGTATAAGAATATTATTAGTGACGCTATCGAAGCGAGACCTCCTCCCGCGCACGGAATAACTTCGAAAAATTCATTGTTTTTTTAAGTGGGTAGCAAGTACGCACGCAAGTAGACGTATTTAAAATAAGTTATTTTGAAAATTTGACATTTTATACAAATTGTAGGTGGGAAATCTATTTTCAATCGTTTGTCGCTTTCAAATAATACCTATATTTTTTAGTTTGTCCATTTCATTAATACTTCCTTTATATTTATCTAATTGCCTTTCATTTAACGAATTTAATTTTTAAATCTTGAAACTAGTATTTAATGCATATTATAATTTGACAATTTGTTTTTGTTTTGTTTTGTTAATATGTATTGTTCCCCACCCTTTCCCTCCCATCCCTATTCCTGTATTACTATCAAAACTAATCAACTCTACTAATTTCTTCATTTATTACGATTATTTTACTTTCATATTTCTTGTTGCTTACTATGATATACTCTTAGCTTTCAAAAATTTTCTTTTCATACAAATTACTTAATTTACTTCGCTATAAACATCTGTGAATCTTTGTAATTGGTTTATTACACTGTTATCTAACATTATAATAATTGAAACTCTTAAGATTCCTTAATTAAATAAATAAAGTGCAATTATATTTTTAAATGCAAAGTAGGTAATTAAATTTGGTAATGTTTTTTTACTACGATTATCAAATATTCTATCATACTACACACTCTCTGTGAACCTATACCTCAGTCTATACTATCGTATATAAATGCACTAACTTCCTTTCTATATATCATTGTAATAATTAAAAAAAATGTTTATACGGAAACACGTTTTCATATTATTGATGGATTTGGTGTAAACGTAATCATGATGATCATTATATGGGTGAAATACAAATGTTATATAAAATTATATGTTATATACATTACTTCAACCTGAGTTTAATTATAATTTTACACTCTATTACTATTTTAGTCAGTTTGACACTTCACCCGTCGATGAAGTGAACTATTAATTCCGATCCTCTCGAAACTCGAGTAGTAAAATATGTAATTAAACTTACATGAGATAAAATTGTTTATGCTTTTCAACAATTTAACTGAGTATATCTATGAGAATATAATGAGCTGGGCTGCTTTTGGAAAACTAAAATATATCTTCGAAAACAAAGAGATCCCAAGTAGCCTAAAAAGAAAGGCCTTTGAATCATACATGCTGTCAGTGATGACGTATGGAGTGGAGACTATGGCCCTTACAAAGAAAAGTGTAGAAATGCTCAAATGCACGCAACGATTCATGGAGAAATCCATGCTTGGAGTAAGCCTAAGAGATTTAGAATTAGAAATGACGAAATTAGAAGAAAAAAAGATATTAGAAGCAGAATAAGAGTAGTGGATACCATGGATCGTATAGCAAAGCTAAAATGGCAATAGGTAGAACATGTTGCAAGGCAGGATGCAACAAGATGGCCTCCCAGAGTTATGAAGTGGAGACCTTGGGAGAATAAAAGAGGCATCGGAAGACCTCAAAAGAGATGGGCAGACGACATAGCCGCTGTGAGGGGAAAGAAATGGCTACAATTAGCAAACAACAAGGAAGGATGGAAGGATATGGAAGAGGCCTATATCAGAAAAAGAAAGAAGAAAGAAAAAATTAAAGGAAAACTTAGGTGGCAATTGTTTTAAAAAATTCATTTCCAATAAGATGTAGGTTTCATTGATTACAGAGAAATTTCCTTGAGTAGTGACAGCATTTTTGTATTTACTTAGGTATCTCAGTAGGATATTGCTGCATAAACGTATCTACATGAAAACAGTTAACTAATTTATCATTTTTAACATACGCATTCGGAAAACCTACTAATGGACTTTCGGCTATAAGGGACACCCCGTCGCCCGAATAAGTTCGTTATATTAAAATTTTAAACAAAACTGGCACTAGACCGAGATGATTGGAGGAAAATTATTGAGGAGGCCAAGACCCACCAAGGGTTGTAGTGCCAAGAATGATGATGATGATGATCAAAATTTTACTGTAATGTTACCGTGAATACTATAATGATTCGTTCACATGCACCGCATGTTTATTATATTTAATACGCTACCGTCATCCGATGATTCTAAATAAATGCACCCCGTAGTATGAAAATATTCAAGTGTGGTGCCGGTTGACAAATCAACATGTAGTGAAGAATTTTGATTGCCTGCCCAGTACGTCATCCAAATTGAAATATTATTTTACCGATCGTGAGGGTTTTGCAATTTGCCCTTGCACATATTTATCTTCTTCTTCTTCATTTTACATTTACTGAACTGCGAGTAGGAATTAGTTACTGTGGATTAATAATAAAATTGAATTTAGTCCGGCAAATGGTTGGGCGATTATAATATTCAGCCAATGACAACTTCCTCGAGATATATTTAATGATTCAAATGAAAATTAGTAATGGAGGATCAATAATTTTACGTATTTAAAAATGTCTTCAGATTTTCACAGCTGCTCAGAATTCCCACATCGGAGAAATTCAGAATTCCCAGCCGATTAAATAAATTATATTGCCAATTGAATTTTATATAAAAATATTACAATCGCTGTTTCCATTCATTCCCAATGAGTTAAATGTCTTAAAATGAATATTTTCAATATCCCGCCACATTTATGAAGAAATTACAAAAGTAGTAGAGAAACATATAAGCATTGGATGTACAGAATAATAAGTTAAACATAGGACGGGCCAATGTTACCTTTTCTAATTCGCGGGTTATAGATTCAGGAATATTCAATAAACATCTATATAGAATCTTAAATATTGAACTAAATTGTATTTTACAAATTATATGTAGGGATATAAAATTTAATTTTTTAAACTATAAAAATGAAATATCTGTTAGTTAAGTTTATTTAAAAAAAAATTCAATGTTAAAGTCTTGCCCTTGAAACAACTGTATCATCTGACATCTACAGCAAGCTGAGCTGTAATGTTTTGAATGATTATTTTTCGATTTCTTTGGTAAAGTTTAATTATCCCCTGTGAGGTAAAATTTTTACAAAAATTTCACTTTATGATTTAGTGCAATATGAGAAACTGACTTTGTACACGTTATATAATGTAAAAAATCAAATATTACAAATGCTGCTACAAATGCAATTGTGAGAGTTTTAAATGAAAAATTGATTGCTGTCAGAAAGGCATACCTTGTTCCAAGGTATGCCTTGACGTCTTTGCCAATAACTGTATAATATTCAAACATATATTAAAAGGTGTATTGAAAGATTACTAGTATAAGTCAAATTGGACTTAAATAATTGATTTGTATTTGTTTTGATAGTTGGTTAGTGAGATAACTAACTGTTTTATTATATTATGACTAAGCTTGTGCTATTGCTTTTCACTCTACATTATTATTATTTTTTTGTTTTTGAATTTCTATTATATCATGTTTTCCTTACGTATATACTTGCTTTTTACTTTATATTATATTTATCTTTATACATTTGTATTTGTATTTTAAGTTTTTTCTTTCCACTTTACGTTATTATTATTTTTTTCTTTAAACTATATATTCTATTAACGCACACTTCACCTATCTGTTAATAAGAGCCCTGCAGGGCGTTAATAAATAAAAAAAGGTACTTGGACCCAAATTGGCCTGCAAAAGAAAATATTCGGCGCAAAAGTCGTCGGGCAGACGGTGGAGCTGGGAAACCGGGGGAAAACAGGTGGTCGTGCGGCGCATATTTCGCGAGAAATGTACCAACCATCATGTGCGTGGGGCAGGGCGAGCAGGAGCGCGCCCGGCGGAAGAGGGGGTCCGGCGCCGGCCCCGCGGGGATCTCCAGCCGCGGGCACTTGTAGGCGTCGCTGGGCGGCGTCACCACGCACTCGATGTCCTTTCCGTTCTGCATCTTGATCTCTCGCACGAATCGAACTGGGCAACTCGGACCGCGCACTAATCGGGGACACTAGACCGGGGCGCAGCACTCGGTCGCAGCGTCGGCGGCGAACTCCGGGCGGTCGGCTGCGAGCCCGCGACCGAGCCCGCATGAATGGGGCGCTCGGGCCGCGCCGCCGGATTGGGCGCCGATGACGTTTGGTAAACACGCGCGGCGGCGGGCGTCGCGCGCGGGCTCCCCCCGACTTCCGCCGGCCCGCGGGCGGCCGATCGCGCCGCGTTGTTGTCGTCCGCGCCGGTGAGTAAGGGTACGAACATGCCAAAGATGCTTCACTGCGATACCTCGCGGTCGCGGTTTAGCTCGCTATCTCGATGTCACCTCCATGTAAAACAAATACACGCTAGTAGATACGCACGCACATGCCGAAAGATACCTCACTGCGATACATCGCGGCCTACATGGAGGTTTAGCTCGATGCTTTCGTGATAACAAAATATTTTGTTTTCACATCGCGGTCGACCGCGAGCAGCGATGTGTTCTGGCTCGTGATTGGTCATATTCGCCTCAGCCTAGCGAATCTGTCCAATCACGATCCAGATCACATCGCTGCTCGCTGTCGACCGCGATGTAAAAACAAATGGATCTGTCATCTGTCATTAATCCCGCATTGCTCATGTCACGATCGCTATAGTTATCTTTTAAACTGTTTTTACTTGATAAATACTGTGAATTGAATTATGGATAAGGAGGTGCTAATTGATTTGATTTTTAATATTCCTGCTTTGTGGGATAAGCGGGAGAAAAATCACCACAACAAATAGCGAGTATCGACATCGAGGTGCGACTGAACCGACATGTTCGCACCGCCATCCATGTAAACAGCGAGTATCGACATCGAGATAGCGAGCTGAAACCGCGACCGCGAGGTATCGCAGTGGGGCATCTTTGGCATGTTCGTACCCTAAGGCAGGCGACTTCCCTGGCGCGTCGCGTCTCTTGACTCACCTGGCAGGACCGCGGACAGCGCCTCCTCGCCCAGCGACCTGAGGCTTACCCGAGGACGGACGATTTTCGTCTTCTCCAAGCAGATATCATCATCACTCTTGGCTCTACAACCCCTGTTGGGTCTCGGCCTCCTCGAGAGCATTCCTCCACTCGTCTCGGTTGAGAGCCAGCTCTCTCCAGTTCAGAAGCTCCGAGGCAGAAATGTCTTCGAGGACGTTGTCGCTCCATCTTAATTTTGGCCTTTCTAAGCTCCTTCGCCCTATCGGGGACCCGGCTACCGAAGTTTTATAAATTTTGTAACGTTTAGCTTCTTAAATAGAGATAGAGCTCATTTTTGTAACGTCTGCGCCAAAGTCCATTTTCTAGAACCGGTCCGAAGATACGCCTCAAAATTTTCCTTTAAAAACGTCCAATGCTCGCTCATTCCTCTTAATTAGTACCCACGTCTCACCTGCGTACGTGAGCACTGGCCAAATAAGCGTTTTGTACACTAATATCTTCGTATTTCCAGAAAATATTACCGGAGTTTGGGGCGCTGGAAAAGGAGATTATCGTTGCCAAAAACTTACTGTTTACTGTAGAGGCAGTCTACCGGTCAAAGGTTGATAGTCATCGTTGAATGGATGCATCGTGCAAAACTTGATAATTTGTTTATGTGGTTTCGCCTGCTTGGTTTTGTGGATCGAAAGGTTAAGGAGAGTATGGTAGGAAACGTTAGTATATGAAATTATAACACGTAACAATAAGAAAAAGAGGATTTTCGCACTTGACACCACTGGGTAAACCGGAGCCTGAATCATGATCCTGTTAGAGGCCTCAACAATCGCCGAGATATTCTATACATATACTTGAATATATATATTATATATATATAATATAATTATATTATAATATCTTATATATATATATATATATTATATAATATATGTTATGTAAACTGTTAAATATAAGCTTCACGGGTACAATATATGTTAGTTCTTAACTACTTGGGGGTACCCCCGCGTCAAATTATGGTGCGTCAGGACAAACCGTCTCAATATTGTTAATGACGTATAAAGTAAAATATACGGTATTTACTAGCAAGCGAGCAAAACACATTAACGGCGTCGCTGGAGAAAAACCCACTCCTCCACCAACACCTGACGCAGAATTTTTCAACTTTCACTTGAGGTGAGCCCGGACCCAACGGTGTACGCTTTTGGAGAAGCCGCTCATCGGACAAGGCGCCCTGAAGTGAACGTGAGATCTGTTCGAAACGTCGGCACGACTACTGGTCTGACGACAGAATTTGACGCGGGTTACCACCAACAAGTTATGAACTAACATTTATATACATATTATATATATATATACGATATATCGTCTAGAGATATATAATATGATAATATCCATTCTGATATTGTAATCGATCGATTAGAATATCAGAATAGAAGAAGGGAACGGAGTGATGGTGACTTAGTTAATTATTTTTTATATAATTAATAAAAATAAATTAATTTTCACATTAATTAAATATGAATCGAATTGAAAAACACTGTTTTTTTTTCCACTATGTGTATTTACTTAATTGTTAAAACGTTTTCGAGATCACTCTCATTGTCAATAACAAATTTTCAATTTGTTCAACTTTTCAAGTTGAAAACTTATTGATAATGAGAGTAATCTCGGAAACGTTTTAACAATTAAATAAAATATATAGCGGAAAAAACAGTGTTTTTAAATTCGATTTACAATGTTTCGGGAAAAAACTTGGAACATTTAGTTTTCACCACATTTGTATTGACAATATCAACATATTTCAGTTGATATTTTTCCCCTTCAGCAGGATACAATTGTATACTAAATATTAGGTCCTTACATATGAAATTGGCGTTTAGTATGGGAGGAACATAAGCTTCAACATTCAAGCTTTTTCACCTTACCAATTTGCTTCAAGTGGCTAAAACAGTTTTATCACTAACACCGCAGCCTGCAGCTAACTCGGATGTGGCTTGCGATGGATCCGCTTCCACAATAGCCTTCAATTCTTCATTATCAACTTTGGTCTCCGGCCGTCCACGAGGCTTGTTCTGCAGGTCGAAATTTCCAGAACGAAAACGTTGGAACCAAAAACGCACTGTGTTTTCTTTTGCGGCACCGTCGCCATACACATCATTAATCCTTCGAGCCGTTTCTGCAGCACTGGTGCCACGGTGGAACTCGTACTCGTAAATAAAGCGATATTTCAAGTTTTTCATTTTGTAAACTGAGTGACGCAAAGAAAAAAAAAATTGAGGAAAAAACAAATGAATTATAATTTTCAAAACACAAATACATAAGTAAATAGCTGTATAAATTTGGATTTGGAATTCCTAACCAAAGAGAAGATATTTGAGATCAAATTTGCCAGTACGGCAAAACGCCAATTTCATATGTAAGGACCTAATATATATATCCTGATGAAGGGGCCATGGTCTCTGAAACATGTTGGTATTTTTCAATATAAAAGTGGTGAAAACTAAGTTTATTTTTGTAAATTATATTAATAACGTTACCACAAAATTATTTTGCTGTTTTTGAAGAAAAATTATTTTTAAACTTCTTCACGAAACGAAGCTGTCACGTTAATATTTCGGTTAAACAAATAATGACGACGAAAGCAAGATACATATTTTTAAACACTCTAAGATCGAGCTTGCCAAATCGTTAGTGAAATTTCGTTTAAAGCGTAGATTTGTACGAAAACGGGTTGTTTTATTGGTGGAAAACGCAAAAATTTATGCTTTAAATTAAAGATTATCATGAACCAAGTTGATTTTACCTGCCCTATATCCTATTTGCGGACCTAAAAATGAAATTTAAAATGAATTATATAATTAATATAAATTAACTTTGTTTAAACCACTTATTTATTGAAAAAAATCAACATGTTTCAAAGCCAATGGCTTCTTCATCAGGAAAACTAATGATGAATTTTCCTGATGAAGAAGCCATTGGCTTTGAAACATGTTGATTTTTTTCAATAAATAAGTGGTTTAAACAAAGTTAATTTATATTAATTATAATTATGTTACCACAAAATAAATTTGCTACATTTGAAGAAGAAGTTAAAATGAATTAATGGTATAAGTAATTATTGGCCTTTGAGCAGAACGATGTGGAATTGAAAAGGCGTACTCACTTATCATCATCGTAATGTTGTTGTACGTGAACATTTCTAAAGGCAGTCTCCACTCGGTGTTCTCAGATTCACACGCAACAATGTTAATATCATATTGTAGAGCGTGTGAATATGGTCGGGATACTTAACTTTCAAATATGTTAGGCTATTTCGCAATTTATTACACGTAGTAAAAGTTTTAAAAAACTAAGCCATAAAACCATTTTATTAATTCTACTCCATTTCTCATTGAAACAGGTTTCGCGCCTACCCCACGCGTCAGGCTCGAAAATTAAACAATATATAAAAAATAAAGGAAACACATTCTTATTGTGAAGTTTCAATTTCAGAACAGAGTTCTGTGAATTATTAAACAATTTTTATTAATCAATTAGAAAAAACATACAGAAAAAATCAATATAACGAAAAAATATTTTAACTGTCACCGGGACAGTTAATTCAAGTGAACAAATAAATCAAAACACTTCCCCAGTTTCCTTACGCACATTTTTGATTTTAGTTTTTATAATTTTTATTATAAGATTTGAATCATTCACGCCTTTTAATAAAGTTTTATAAACATTATTTTTTGCTATATTATTTTTACATAGCGGTGACCGAGTATTCCACAGACATTCGTGATTCCTATAATAAGTTACGAAAAGTAATGTTTCTCAAAAGATGCCCCTTCCATCCACAAATCAAATGAGCATGCTCTTAAATTTTTGAGCGTGCTAGTAAAGATCATGCTCATTACTAGCAATGTTCATTAAAAGCACATATGCTACTAAATAGCAATTGCTCAAGAAGCTCAATACTGCGCATGCTCACGTAATGAGCATGTGTTCAGTACCTTTAAGCTATGTAAGAAAGTAGGTAGGGTACTACCTACCTAAAGGTAAAGTTTACTTAAATTACCTACATAAAATAAATGGATAGTATGTACATGGGATCTATGAAAGCCGGCGACAAAAGTTGTCGCCAAAGAATTTCCTGAGAATAATAACTATATATCGAGTCCATGAGTAATTACATATTTTTCAGATTCAGATTTTGCGCTTGTTATTCGTAAATTTTCATGAACACAATTATTTCACCACATTAACATAATCCTAAGTCTTTTCGCTGCTGAATTCCTCTTCAAGGAATTCTTCCTGTTATAAGTCCTGCCCGTCGATTTACTGCCTGCTATTCTCATATTATTTATCGCTTAATCGAGCGTGAGAACGGTCAACACAAATTCTACGAAACAAAGTCGCTGGACAAAAATTTTGCTGGATCACTACTCTTTGATTTTAACTAATTTTTGGTTCGCTAGAAAGCTTCGCTCGTCTCTGGTAATGTTTCACATGTTATCTACTACTTCACATGTGGCTTTCTCTAATGCCAAAAGAGATCCTATTTAACAAACCGGCCGCGAATTTATAAAGATTCGATTTCTCAAAATTTTCTGGTCAATATTTGTGTATTCTACGGGCTTCCAAGCTGTTCGAAAATATTCAATTGTGTACTGTTTTAGAATGTAATGATAATATTATCAATTATACTAAAATTTTATATTACGTATTTAATTTAACTTGTTTCGCATTTTTCCATTCGCATTTAATCCACGCCTTGTCGATCAGGACCGAAGATTTTTAGATCCACGTGTAGGTGCATAATTAGACACCATCGACGAACCTTGACTCTCCCGAAAAATATTTATCCGGGCCCGATTTAGCGCGCAGTGCCGGGAACGATTCCCCGAACATCCCACAGGATGCGTTTGATATAACCCGTTGTCCGGTCTGTGAATGGGCCCCCAAACATATCTTCCCCCACGCCTCCGTGATTCACGTGATTCCCGCAAGGAATGCACAAACAAATTCTCTCAAAATACTCCCTCCCGTGCGCTGGGTGACAAAAGTATGCCATTCTAAAAGCGGCGAAGTTTATTTTCAGGAATATTTCTCAAAATTATCCAATAGTTCTACAGTCCATATCGAGCCTCGGTTTGCTGAAAAGCTTTCGCTTTCGACTAACTACCTAACCATCACGCCGTTTCCCCGCAGGGGTAGGCAGAGAAGATTGAACGCCACACTCTTCTATCTTGGCACACCACTTTTGCTTCGGCCACGCTCGTACATCTTCTCATATAAGTTCTACGATTGTTGCGGCTTTTAACGGGGCCATCTTCAAACACTTGTTGTATCTGGTCGTGCCAGGTCTTTCGCGGACGCCCTCTATTCATATATTTTCTTAACCATCCTTTCCTCGTTCATACGTTCCACATGACCAAACCATCTCAGCACTCCTTTCTTTATTCTATCTACCACACTACAGCCAGCATTGCGTTCACGTCTAATTTGTTCATTCCTTACTCTATCGACCAAAGATTTTCCACACAAGCGTCATAGTGGTCGCATTTCACGGGCTACCGTTATTGGTTTCTGGTTCTTGGTCTCTGGTTCTTGACGATTTAGAATCTGCAGCAGTCTTTCGCTTCTTCGCGCCGTCCTCCCAGCGGAGATGGAATCTTCCCATTCTTCTATTCCTTAACTTTACCACGTACTTGGGGTCGGATTTGCTCATTTTGAATTGAATTGACTTTTAGTAGGTACTCTCCTATGATAGAGAAAGTAATTTTCTGAGATATCTACATGAGAGAGTACGGGCATTATCCTTGGTTCTACTCAACCAAGTTTTTCCATGGTATCCTTAGCTACAATAGTTTAAAGACTAGAAGGAATGTGTATTAATTATGCATTTATATCAATTATTGCGCGCTATGATAAATATTCCTGAAATTATGCGGAGCATTGGTTTGTATGTTCCTGACAATTACCTTAGACAGCGTCAGTTTCATATTCCAATATACAGGACCAACCTGCCGATGTTTATAACTGTTGGAAGAGCTACCGCTATGCTGAACAATATCACTTTGGACATTGATCTATTTCTGAGAGGGTTTTCCGAAGCAGAATTCTAGTATATCTTTGATTTGAATTATTTTATTACAGTAGAAATTTTGGAAATAAGAAAAAGTGTTAACAGTAAACTGAATATTTTAAATAATCTTTTTTTTTTTACAAATAGTTATCTTTTATATTTGTTTTCATGTTAATACTTAATTATTATTCATTTCTCGTGTACTATTTTTTGACATGTTTATTGACTATACTTCGATTTTTATTATTTATTTGTTGGTATACATTGTACCCTGGCGAAAGAACCATTAGCTCTGAAATATGTTGATAGTTTCAATATATAACTGATGAAAACAAAGTACTTTTTATTAATTATATTAATAATGTCACCACAACATCATTTTGCTCTTTTTGAAGAAAATAAATTTATGTTTCTAATGTAAATATTGTTTACCAAATAAATTAATTTAATCTTAGAATTTCTCTTTTCCCACCGGATTGTTTTTGGTATCCTCGCTTTCTGCAGCCTCTGGACGTTATCCGTCCATTTAAAAATGTGTTTTAGTTTTATATGGTTGGAGAGTCTGGATTCTGATAAGTGTTGTACAACTCGTCGTTGCGTCTTGTTGTTCCTCGCTTATAATTATGCCCTAAAATAGCCAATGAAGTCTTCGTGACATATAATACAGATGAATGGAAATGTGCATGTTCTTTGCGTGAACTTTGTAAAAAATGGGAATTTGCAATGAGACAAATTTGTCGAGATAACATTGCAGCCACGGACGTAAGCGCGATCACTTGGATTTTGCCGCAAAAGCTTCAAAGCTTTTATGAGTTGTCCTGAAATTTGCGATTTTCATGTTACTCTGTAGAAATTAATTGTTACCAATTGACACATTAAATATATTATGCATGTTGCTGGGCTGAAGATACTTCTTGTAATTGGGATGTTGGGTTAAGTTTGAAATATGAAATGTATTGTTTTATATTGTATTGTAAGTAGGTATCTAGTATTCTGTTAATTTATTATCTTCTTCTTTTGTTAGATCCTTGATCTGTGTTGACAGGTCAGTCCTGGTCTTGTGACGAGGACGCCCAGCTCTCTCTCCATCTCTTTGGTGGTCTCCCTGGCGGTCGGCGCCCCTCTGGAATCCCGCGCATCACGCCTCTGGGAAGTCTCCTCTGATCCATTCTCTCAATATGGTCCCTACAGGAACGCCTTCTTTGCCTGCTCCAACTTACAATATCTTGTATGTCGCAGGTTCTGCGGATTTCCGCATTGGATACTCTGCCTCTGAGGGTCTTGCCCGCAATGGGTCTTAGGGTCTTCATCTCGGTAGTTCTGAGGAGGTGTTTAGTTCTCACCGTGTCCGCTCTTGCTTCGATACCGTATGTCACGATAGGTCTTAATTTCTCATTAAAAATAAAATCAAATTAAATAAACATTGACTCAAAAATGAGAAATTAATCGATTAATCGTATCGATTCTCATATAAACTAAGCGCATACATAAATAAGCACTTTCCGCCTATTTTGTCTTGGGATAATACAACGATGTTATAAACCTGAGAATACGAAAAATATACGCCATATTATTAAGATGAATGCAGTCATCCAGCGGTACCTGAGGGAGGAATCTAAACCCACTGGACTAACGAAATCAGCAGTGGAAACGAATTATATTTTTTAAATATTTTTTTATTTGGTCATCTAACAGAAAGACATGAAAATATGGCAATAAAGGAATGCAAAGGAGTAGTTACATTTTTCCCACAATTATAGGATGACACAGATAAGACAGTGATAAAAAAGATTAATATAACAGACACGGCTGAGGTACAGTGATAATAAGTAACACGTGTAATGTATATATTGCACATGTTCAGGGAGGGTGACGAGTTTCCAATACGTGCCTCACCATTCGATACTCTTTATATTTGGAATTTAAAATGTCTATTGAATTTAAAGGGTTTAGGACACAGAAAAGTGGTAGACTTAAGCAGGCCTTCATCCGATAGAGGATAGAAAACTGCTCGATACTCTTTATATTTGGAATTAAAAATGTCTATTGAAATTAAAGGGTTTAGGACACAGAAAAGTGATAGACTTAAGCAGGCCTTCATCCGATAGAGGATGGAAAACTGCTGATGATATAAATTAAATATACGAGAATCTTTACTGTATAATTTATCAAATAAAATAATCAGTGATGTACAAGATACCCTATACAAAGTATCTGTATAAAAATTCAAGTATTTCAAATATCAGATACAAATAACATTCTGCAATGGTATCTGAAATACTAGATACAAAATACGTATCTTCCAAATAATTTTTAAAGATAAAATCCTTTTGTAAGAAAACACATTTTATTGGATGTAAGTTAATTTTTTTACGTGAATTATTTACGAATAAATCGCGTTGATCGCGCAACTGTGACAAGACAAAATATTATATTTTTAAGGTTTTAATTGAGACTTAAGTAAAATCATTCAAACATTTAAATACAAGATACAAGATGAATATTCAAAAAAGTATTTCAGATACAAGATGAAAATACGTATTTTGCATCTTGTATCTGTATTTCAAATACTTGTATCATAGATAAGTCACATCTTTGAAAATGACTAATAATTTTTATTACTGATACACTTTACTAATATAATATACTAGTATACAAAAATACACACGCAAAGTCAGTGTTAAAGAATTGTGACGAAAATAACAGCTCGTCTTATTTTGCTTAGCTTTTCGAAGCGAAACGCACGTTTCTTCCGTTCTTCATCACTCCTTTGCCGTTGCGTGTGCTCCTGCGATCTTTTTTGTTGTTGTTGTCTTACGCGAGCGTGCAGAGACACGAAATGCTCCTCTTGGTCGTCCCGATCTCGGACAGCGCGCATAGCTTAGAAGTCTATTTTTTGGCACTCGGTTAATACATGTTGGCGGTCTAATTATTCGAGGGGTATAGAAACAAAACCGCCATATTGCAATTGACGAAAATAGAGGGTGAGGTTTTTGAAAATGTGTATCCTATTGTCAGGGGTCATGGCTGTGGGAGCGCGGGAGGGAGGGACAAATGAAACAATAAAACAATTTAAACTTTTATTTATTTCACAAAAGGTCACTGAATACGATTTAAATTAAAGTGCCATTCATAATTTTATAGTCACTGAATGATTCCAGTAAGATCGCTTAGATTGCTTTCTGGTAAATTCCGTTCAATATTCGCTGTACATTAGACAATTCTGTGTATATACTTTTTTCTTATATGGTAATCTTATTCTAATCCTATTATATATGTCGTTATATGAGTATGTATGTAGGTACATCACTATTTACAAAAATTTACAAAAATATTTTGGCATTTAATTGAAAATTTTATGTACAAATTATATTGATACCATGAACTACGTGCTTCGTGTATATTCTGAAATATAAGCGTTTAAATTTATGCAAATTTTTAAACATGAACCCATTATCAAATTTAACGACGTGTTCACCTTTAAAATGTATTTGAATATTTTTGTGTGATGTTTTCTAGTGTGCCATAATTACTCTAATAGTTAGCTGACATAATTGTTAATAATTGTTTTAATTAAATTGATCATGTGAATTCACCCTGCTACTTATACAAATAAAGCTGATTATAGCTCAGCTGTGAGAGCATTGAACTGGCAACAGAAAGGTCTCGAGTTCAAGACCAGGTGCCAGCTGTTTCTTTCGAAATAAAGATTTGACTGAACAGTTTCTTCAGTAACATTTGAAGGCGTCCCTATAAAAAGCGTATATATAGTACATCAGGTCACAAAGAGATTGTATTGTCAAAAACTGTTAAATTTGTCGGCTTAATTAGTAGATCTTCTACTTATTTTTAGATTTATTTAATTAGTGTAATATTTTAAACAATGTAGGTACAGATCATGCATCTACATTTTTTACATTAACATTTTTTTACTCTAGGTTTTTCGCTGTACCTACTTTTCCAAAAAAGAGGCAAGCTATTGTGCTAAGAGAGGGAGACTTATACTTTTTTTAAATGTTATATATCTATATGCTTGTTGTAGTTAGTAGAGTAGCTTATTGGTCTTGTGATTAGGACTTTCGCCTCGTGATCTTAAGGTCGCGGGTTCGAATCTCACTCCAGACCAGCAAGTTAGCCCTATTTTCATAGCACAAGACTTTATCTCAGTTTGAAAATAGTAAGAATATTGATGTGACACGCATTCCGTGTTCGCATCTCTATTAAAAATATATGCGTATAATACATTTTTTTTTACATATTATATATACCTATATAATCACATATATCTCCTGTAATGTTTTTTTCTTTTTTAAATATTATTGTGTTTTTTCAAAAATTCATTTTATTTATTTTTAGTAGTTGTATGCCTTTTAGCTATTTGATTTCTGTAGGAAGATTATTATAAAGTTTTTTATGCCTAAATACTTAGGTGTATGTAGTTTTGTTGATATTGTTTGGTATTGCAATTTGGAATTTTAAAGTTATTTTGGTATTAACTGTTCGAAGAATATTTTTTCTTCTTCTGTATGAAGGCTTGAACTTTGTGGTGACATTATCATTCTCGAAACGTGTAGATTTTTTAATGTATTAAAGTGGTGAAAACAAAGTGATTTGTGTTTTATTTTAATTTTTATTTTGGTATCTTAAAGATGTGCTTGTTTCGAATTGTTTAATGTTGTGTTCTTTCACTATTTGAATAATAGACATCTTTTTATAAATATTTTCTATTCTATTTACATTGTAAGCCGATATCGGTTGCTGAAAAAGTAGACCAAATACGCAGTAAATTCTGAGTGGGCTTTGTTTTATTGGTTTTTATTTTCGCCGGCCCAGGTGGGTACTAATATGGCAGCCGCGCCAAGTACGCCCAGACACGCCTAGTAATGAGTGTTCGACGTTGATTGACATACAACAATGACGTTAAAATATATTTATAATTGTGGACTCTCTATTACCCGGCGTAAGGACGGGTGACGCGAACATTCGAATGTACGTTTCGTCTATGAACATTTATTTGTCTGAATGTTCTTAGGTTTTCACGGCCACTCAGAATCTTCAAGTTTGTGTTTACTGGGGTATTATGCCGTGTTGTTACGACCTTTCTCAAAAAAGAGGTCTCATCAACACTTTGGCCACGAGGGCCAAAAGGATATGCCAAGATGAATATCTACAGGAGGAAATGATAACACTCAGCGACGCACTGGAAGGCAATGGTTACCAGAAGCGACAGATACAACGCGTCATAAGTACGAGGTCTGTTCGCCCTGAAAAACATACAGAACCTGAGTGCAAAGGCATCGCCTTTCTGCCCTTTGTCCAAAGCGTTACAGACAGAATTGCCAGAGCTCTCAAGAAAAGAGACATTAAGACAGTTTTTGGTACCAACTTCAAAATTAAGGATATGTTGAGATCAGCGAAGGATCGAGATCGCTTAGAAACAGACGGTGTGTATAGACTCGATTGTCAAGACTGCGATAAAGTATAGGTACGTGGGGCAAACGGCGCGTACCATTTCCAAAAGGGTCATCCAGAAAAATCAGCACTGGCTGAGCATTTTCTGGATACCGGCCATCATTTTGCATTCGAACCGAAAATCCTTGGAAAACCTAAGAGTCACCATGCGCGTCTTATCAAGGAAGCACTAGAAATCTACAAGCATCCGATAAACATTAATAGAGATGATGGTCTCAAATTAAAAACATCTTGGTATCCGGCGCTTCAAAGTCATTCTCGTCGCAGACTCCGCAGAGATAGTGATCAGACAACAGATGAATCATACATACAACACAATACAACACATCATGACTTCGGCACGGTATTGCAAGCCGATACTTAACCACAACACCAACATTCAAGACAACACATCAGCCCTGATGATGGACCCTGCAATGGGATCCGAAACGTCGGCCCGAAAGGTCGTAACAACACGGCATAATACCCCAGTAAACACAAACTTGAAGATTTATTTGTCTGGGTTGGTATCGGGTACCTTTGAGATATTGTTCAGATGGCCAAATAATTTTCAAGAAATATAAAGTAGAGTTGTGTAAAGACATAATGATACGTGTACATGGATGAGACTTCACTATCTGGTCTCAAAGATTTGGCAGTAAAGGTTGTTATTAATTAACATAACATAAAAATTAATTAGCGTGTCCCCGAACAGCAATTGTATGCTGGTGTAAGGGAACAGGAAATGCAGTAAAATAAGTGGGTACACATGTTAAATATAATCACATTGACTTGTCAAACAGTTATCTCCTCTCCAACACGAGTCCCTTCGGCCTATATTTATTGAACAGTTCTATACTACCTAATTCCTTTATGGAATTGGGGATCCCATTATAGAAACCGAACGCAGTGTATAGGAAACCATATCTCTGTCTATTAGTCCGCGGTACATTACTTCTTATATAGTCTCTTGTTCTTGTATGTTGACTATGTACGTCACTGTTCTGGTAAAGGACGATATTCGTTTTTAATAATTTATTATTTATTTTATAAGTCATCCTTATCTTTTCCACATATATCAGATATTCTAGGTTAAGCATGCCGGTGATTTTGTACAAGTCAGATGAAATTTACAGTCCGAATAGAGCAGTTACTTTAGAAATTAAAGAAAGTACGTCATTTTCAATTTATAAATTTACACTATTCAATAAACTCTTATTAGTAAATGTTTTATTAGCGTCGGAAACCGTAAAAAATAATGTGATTTATTATATAGGTATTTCAGCCGCCAGTTGAAGCTGTGAGAACAACGCTATATAGAGTAGTGTAGCTTCTTGATAACATTAATGAAGGACTTTATTAAATAGAGAATTATGCGTTTTTTTGCTACTTATACCTAATTATTATATTATACCTCATTATTATTTGAGCCATCTGATAGCGTTAGTGACGGACATTGTTAGATAGGTAATTATACTTTTTTGTTCCAATTTTATATTCCTTATCATTATTTGTGCTATCTGGTAGCATTAGTGACGGGAATTGTTACATGTCCATGGAGAGATACATGCTTGGAGTAAGCCTAAGAGATAGAATTAGAAATGAAGAAATTAGGCGCATAATTAGAGTAGTGGATGTCATGGGTCGTGAAGCGAAGCTAAAATGGCAATGGGCAGGGCATGTTGCAAGGCAGGATGCTACAAGATGGCCTCTCAGAGTTCTGAAGTGGAGACCTTGGGAGAATAAAACAGGCATCGGAAGACCTCAAAAGAGATGGGCCGACGATATAGCTGCTGTGGGGGAAAAGAAATGGCTACAATTATTAGAAAGTAACAAGGAAGGATGGAAGGGTATGGAAGAGGCCTATATCCAACAGTGGAGAGACGAAGGCTGAAGAAGAAGAAGATAATTGTTACATAGAGAATTATATATGTTGATTAATGATTCATTGTATCAATGATATAGTAATAGTAGTAGTAAATATTCAAACAATCTAAATATTAAAAAAATCTAATTCAGAGTATTTTATTAATTTAAAAAGTTTTCATTTTATTTAATAACAATTTTGATATCGCATTAATTTTGAAAACAGAATGAGATCAGCTATTGGTTTGGAAGTTGGAAGGAAGGCATTGGAAATATTAGCGATTTTGCCTCAGCGGCTATGGTGGCCGCTTCGTGACCAATAGACATGAGGTCACAATACATCTATGTGATTTTCTCAAGCCTGTTTTGCCATATTTTCGATACAGTAATTTTGTTTCATGGCCTATTGAAGCGTCAAAAACGTATATCAATTTGTTGGCCATTTCTAAATTTCGAATGTGAAATATTGTTTCTTCCTGTCCCTTTCTTCTACGCCAAATAATTATTGTATTACGCACCTTTTCAATCTTTGTGGCACTCTTCGTATAGCACTCTTACTTTGACGTTGGTCTTCTGTCATATTTGGCACTCTTCGCCTGACATTCCTCCTCTGGCATAGCTGCTATGTTATACTTTGGACCCTTTGACTCGTATTCCAACTTTCCCTGTGCTCTTGGGTCAAATTCTGAACTGTTACCTATACTATACCTTTCATTCTTCCTTTCGCGCTGAAATCTTGTCATAATTATTGTCAAATATATGCAACCGGCCCTAAGACGATACATTGCAGATATACATAATTCATTAACTGTTCGAAAAATATGTTTTCTTCTTCTGTATGAAGGCTTGAACTTTGTGGTGACATTATTATTAAAATAAAACACAAATTACTTTGTTTTCACCACTATATTAGTTATTTCACCACAATATAGTGGTGAAAACAAAGTAATTTGTGTTTTATTTTAACATAATTCATGTTGCATTGAACGCATGTAATGAGCATTTGCAAGATATTTTTATTGTACCTACGAGTCTTCGAATAGTTTTATCTGCGTTATATATTAAATATTCTCGATTTAGTTAAGAAGATAGTGAGTATCTTTTTACATAAAACTAAAAAACAATAATGAAATTTACCGAAAATTTATAGAAATGAAATGTATATAAAAATATACATATATTTGATTAGCTTGTTGGTCTTGTGGTTAGGACTCTCGCCTCGTGATCCAAAGGTCGCAGGTTCGAATCTCACTCCAGACAAGCAAGTTAGTCCTATTTTCATAGCACAAGCGTTTAGCTTAATTTGAAAGTAGTAAGAATATTGATGTGACACGAATTCCGTGCTCGCAATCTCTATATAAAATATATATATATATATATATATATACTATATATATAATATATAGATAGAAGATATATATATATATATACAGATACTACTCTTAAATATTTATTCGATTTTTTCCTCATGCGATTTCCTGGTAGTATTCCTTAGTATTTATTAAAGAAAACACATTATTATTGTGAAGTTGCTATTTCAGAACGAAGTTGATGACATATAATAATAGAAAAATAAATAACATCCTACACTACATACATAAATGTGTATATTGGCCAAAATCTTCGTAATTAAGTATCTACCAGAGTGCGATGCTTCACATTCACCCAAGACCTGGTCCTTCTATTGGATTATTGGATTATTTAAAAGTAGTCCAGCGATAATAATCGCCGCCAGCATCGTGAATATAATCCGTCGCCAGACGGCACGTGTGTCGCCGGAATCACGTTATTATTTCAATATTTTTAAGAATGTGTCTGATTGGGTAGGTAGTTGTTGTCATGCAACGGGTAGGTAGTCTTGTAAGCCACATTTATTTTTCGATAATTAATTATATTTTCAACATTGAAAAATGTGTTCTAAAAATATCGTAAATATCGTTACGTCGCTAAAAAAATAATGGCGAATTCATTTTGTTGGTATTTATAATTTTTTAAATTTTCGACCTATTGAAATCGGTATCGAATTTATGTAAAAATAAGTAACAAATCTACATTGATTAAACTCTTCAAACAAAATGTTTAGAAAATGTTACACAATTAATAAAAAAAATACATTTATTAAAGAAATTTAAGAAAAAATTAAATACCATGTTTTAAACCACTTAATTGCTATATATTTGTCAACTAGTTTCGGTTGGACTCAACCTTCTTCAGGACAATTACAATATAGACTGATTTATTTAGTCTATATTGTATTTTTTTTATTTTTTTTATTTAGTCTATATTGTAATTGTCCTGAAGAAGGTCGAGTCCAACCGAAACTAGTTGACAAATATATAGCAATTAAGTGGTTTAAAACATAGTATTTAATTTTTTCTTAAATTTCTTATAATGTCAAGCCACAAAGTGTTTTCTTGCTTTGAAAAACATTTATTAAACTTTTAAATGTTTTAAAATAATTTAAACGGCCCTGATACAGGAAATGTTCACAAAAATTATAAAATAAAGCATTCTGTTTTACTGTATATTTTTTCTTTTGGGTATTTGGAAGGTGGTCCGACCAATTGATTAGTTCTATCTATAAATGAGTTGATAATTTTGATTACAAACATCTGCTTGAATTCATCTATTTGACAATTTTATTAATCCCAATTAAACGAACAGCTATAAAAATAATGTTTTGCGTAATCCGCGTCCGGATAATCGAAAGTTAGTGAAAGCGGTAACGGTATGGCAGATGTACGATATCTTAATGTCTAAATAAAGTGCCATGGAAATTTAGATGAAAATTTCATCTACATTTAATGTTCAATATTATCTATTATACTCAAACATAAAGATGGCTAACCTACGACATGTATCTCAAAGAGAAACGTGGGCGTTTAGTCGCCTGGTACTTTGCATATATTTTATGTTTCATAGCTCTTTCAACTTGTATAAGATCTGTCGGACCAATTTATTGTCCATCCCTATTATCACTTATAAACATTCACGTCGCAGCCAGGGCTATAGAACACACTTCCACATTCCTGTCGCTCGCACCGACTCTGAATTACGCTCACCCACAGTGGGAATGTGCTGAGCTTACAACGACTTGTTCACCGACATTGATACGTGTTCTGTGTCTTCATATGAACTTAGAATACAAGTGAATATTATTATAGGTCTCATCATTTAAATAATATCAAATACTTGTATAAAATGCTCTGCGACGCAACATATAAATGAATTTTCACTTCTTTGTTTTATTGTCACTTGATGTTACTTATTTAATTTTTTTATTACTTTATTATATTCACTTTTTGCATTCTATTGCTCTTGTTCTTGTCTTCTATTTTTTATTTGTTCTTCTTATTGTTTATACATTTCAAATTTATTTCTATGTGAAATATGTTAGGACACAGGTTAATATGTTCGATACTGATAACTCATGCTCTTATTCGTACATGTCATTAACTTGTGTCAGTTTTATTTCCGGAAAAAAATAAAATAAAACTACTAACCTTTTTAAATTAAATAAGCTAGTTAGTTAGTCTGCTTTTATATGGAATGGTATCATGGACATCCACTTAAACAATGCTAAAGCGACTTAAGGATTTCAGAAGCTATTAATAATATTACAAATGGCAATGCGATGTTCCAGCTGCGAATGGAAAAATAATACCCGAAAATTTAAATATTTTGGGAGAATTATGAGACGTCCAGAGATGTACCAGATTTTTTATTATTCAGGGAAAATATTCATCCAGACATCCTGACTGAATAATCTTACACAGTGGTTAGGGAAATCCGCTAACATGATCGCTATCTTACGATAATCGGACAAGCAGTAAAAGAGGGATGGAAAGGGAATTTTCACTTTCACGTGCACTTTCCGTTCTTTTTCATTGTCTCGGCAGTATAGTGGCAAGTATTTTTTTTGCTAAGCTACAAAAGGCTACAAGGGGCCCAGATAATGTAACGAAACACGTTACAAAAATATTCAAATTTTGAGTCACACAGATGTGTTATGAATCGGAACTAAGTATGGGAAACCGGTGTCGTGCCCATTGGACTACAGAGGCAATTTTCAATACGTGACGTAATTTGATTAATTATTATCGATATTCCTTATTTTTTTTATTTTTTTATTTTTATTTATTAGAGACACTAACAGGATAATGGGTACATGACACTCAGATAATAAACATTATAGTGAAGACTATGCCCATTATCCCAATTACAAGTGTCTTCGGCACGCTCTAGTAACGTGTATTTTTGTAATTAATTTATTTCACATGTACATTTATGTATATTATATATTTGTGTTTGAGTGTAGTGCGATTAGTATTTAATGGATCCATAGGTTCATGTCGTCGTTTAGAAAATGGATGTTGTGTATGAGTGAGTTTTTGAACGAAGATAACGTGTCTGCAAGAATATCAGCATCAATGTTAGGGTCAGCACAATACAAATTATATGTGCGACACAACCTTGTAATGGGAGAAAAGTAACCGACATTATTAGTGTGCTGACTTATTCTGAAGAACTCCGGGTTTCTTATACGGGGTTTAACATGCAAATTTATATCAGATAGACAGAGAGAATCAATAGCTCCGCTGAGAATCTTGTGTAGCACAATGAGATCGGATATTTTTCGTCGGGACTCAAGTTTGTGCATCTTGAAAAAGGCAAGTCGATCTTCGTAGCTGTGAAGGTTATTGTGTTGACCAGCTTTGTATGACAAAATACGTAGAAACTTTTTCTGCACTCTCTCGATTCTCGTAATGTGTGTTGTGTAATAAGGTGACCAAATAACTGACGAATATTCCAATATACTTCGTACTAGTGATGTATAGAGAATTTTTAGACTTTGAGGATTTTTAAAGTCTTGAGTAATTCTGGTGATAAATCCCAACATAGTATATGCCTTGTTTGTGATATTATCAAAGTGGTTTCTAAAAGTGAGTTTAGAATCTAGCATGACGCCCAGATCCCTTATTATCCCTTATCAAAGAGTTGGTTTTATTTAAAAACAAAAAACGTATTATCGAAGAAGCAAAAATGTGCTAAAACCTCGAAAATGTAAGCCAGCTCGCAGGACCGATGAAAATGGAAATTATATATGGGTGACAGATGGTAGGGAAAATATTGAGGAAGGATTTTATTTACTAACATAATAAATTGCACGAAAAAAAAAATCCTTGAGTCATTAGCAATGTTGGAAGAGTACATCGCTTTGACCAAACGCTGAAACAATTTGGAAGAATTGCTTCTTCCAAAGGAGTAAAACATCGATAGGTTAAAACCCCTCGTGTCAAGAATCGAGTATAAAAATCTTCCGTGTCAAGGATCGAAGAATGCCGAGACGAGGTCCGAAGGAGATATGATACGGCCATGTAGGTAATGTTGTAGGTGACCTAAATTTGGAAGAATTGCTTCTTCCAAAGGAGTAAAACATCGATAGGTAAAAACCCCTCGTGTCGAGAATGTAAAAAATCTTTCGTGTCAAGAATCGAAGAATGCCGAGACGAGGTCCGAAGAAGAAATGATATGACCGTGTAGTTAAGGTTGAAGATTACCTAAATTAGGAAGAATTGCTCCTTGCAAAGAAGTAAAATATCGATAGATAAAAACCCTCCGTATTCTCCATATTTCCAATTCAATTCCCACTTAATGGATAATAAGTACGTTCCAATTGTCATTTGTTCCTGCGTCTTGAAGGTAGATAAGAGGTTTCGTGTGGACGCCTCCCCCTGTGGTGGGTCCCTCTCCTCCGTTCTCCATAGCTCATAAAGATAAAGAAGTGTAACCTTTGACCCAAACAATTGGAAAACACTCCAATTTGAATTTTTCAGGGTTTTTATTATTTTGTTTAACTTTTATTTACATGAGTGAATTTTTCGTAACCTATATCAGTTACTGTAATGATGCTCCAACGTTTTGTAAAAAATAAGTGAGAAATATTGAAAAAAAAAATGAAAACGTTGATGTTGCATATCTCCATAACTATTGATTTTAGGACATGGTGAGTTGAAAATTTTCGACACATAATCAAGGCAGGAATCCAACTGCAAAGTATTGTCGAATATCTCTGTTGCACCCCGTATATCACGTCAAAATTGACGAAGTGTACAATGTTGTAGAATACCGGCCGATACAAGGTTGTTACGACGGCGCAAACCAATAAAATGATTTGTCGCGCGTTGGACCTCAGTTTAAGCACAGTTTTCCGTCAAATTAAATATTTGTATTGGTCAATGAGTATAATTTGTACGGCCTGTTTCCTAGTCTCTGCGTTGCGGTGGATTCTTGCGCGTGTTATATTTAACTCGATTTAACATTGAAACCAGATGGTATTTTATTATCATTGGCTTCCGGGGGAAGGGGGAGGGGGGGTAGGAACGAGGCCTCGTGGTGTCGGAAAGATGGAATAATCTCACTGCTTGACCTACTGTCCGAACTGACCATCGGCGTCTGCGCGTAACAGCTTTGGTTTTGGACACACAATTACGGCCCGATTCTGAAAATAACAATGTCTGGATTTTTAGGGGCTTAATCCCAACACTTAATAGACGATAATAAAAATTAAAAATGTCCAGAGCGGATTTTGTAATTCTACGGCTCAAATACACTGTATTAAAAGATGATATAATAAAGATTGTTTCTTACAAACGTATTAATTTCTTCATCCACAGCGTCCAGTTGGAATATCATGGATAAACTTGTCATGACCGCGTTCGGCGTTACCGCGTATTCAAATCTTCCCATCCTGATATTTGACAGGTATGTCTGGATCTTTAAGATCTTTATCCCAACACTTATTAGACGATAATAAAAATTAAAAATAAACGAGACATAGCTTTACGTCGGTGTTTGTTTCTGTAAGTTTCTACATGAGATAGATATAGAGGGAGGGAGAAAGATGTAAATTTTTATCTGTCAAATGTCAAGATGGGAAGATTTGAATACGCGGTAACGCGGTCATGACAAGTTTGTCCATGATATTTCATCTGGACGCTGTGGATGAGGAAATTAATACTAATTAATGTAAAAAATTAATGTAATAATTAATGTAAAAAACAATATTTACAATAAAAAAATTAATGTAATAATTAATGTAAAAAACAATAGTTCTTATATCGTATTTTAATACAGTGTATTTGGGCCAAAGAATTACAAAATCCGCTCTGGACATTTTTAATTTTTATTATCGTCTATTAAGGGTTGGGATCTTAAAGATCCAGACATTGTTATTTTCAGGATACGGATGTTAACCTCCCATGAATATATAACAAGTATTTATAAACCATTAGAAAGACAATCAACGAGAAAAATATTTTGGCTGCTACCGGCATTCGAACCCAGATCAACTAGTATTCCGGGCAGGTATGTTACCAATTACACCATATCCGCCAATACATTGACCTCATCTGTAGGTCTAATTTATTAACTGGTCAACGTATATTTTTTAGAGCAATTCTTTTTTTATTGTGAGGTATATTTTCGCCAAAATATTTTTTCGTTGATTTGATTTTTCTGCATATCTTTCTAATTGATTCAAAAACTTGTTTTTAAATTTCAAGAAATTCGTTCTAAAAAATGCAATTTTACAATTTGAATCTGTTCTTGAATATAATATATGTGTGTATCAAATGTGTCCAAAAATTAAAAAATGAATTGAACGGTTAATTCTGGCGTCCCCTAGCGGCAGTTACACAAAGTAATTTGTGCCTACCGCACCAGAAAAATGGGTTGCTCTAAAAACGGATAATATGTGTTTATCAATTAATTAATGAGATTTACAGATAAGGTCGATATATTGGCATAAAATAACCAAGCTGGTGAGGTGTAATTGGTAACATACCTGCCCGGAATGCTAGATGATCTGGGTTCGAATCCCGGTAGTAGTCAAAATATTTTTTCGTTGATTTGATTTTTCTGCATGTCTTTCTGATTGATAAATAAATTTGGTTTTAAATTTCACAATAAGCATGTGCTCTTGCATGTAATAAAACAAGTAAATAAAAAAATATTGAAGACACGATGATGATAAAACTTATATTTTAGATAAAACTCCAGATTGCAATCACTGGTTTGCGTGATTACATAAATTACTTATTATAATTACTTATGTATGTACTTATTGTAAGTACTTATTATAAGTAATGTACTTATTATAAGTAATTATGATTACTTAAAATAAACAGGTCTTTCTTCAAATACCCAGACATCGTGGAGGTCCGACATAACAATCCGTGAAGTATCGTTACAAGTAATAAAAGTTATATAATATTGATCTTCTGTGTATAGTTTTCTGGGATATTCTGCCGTGTATATGTGACCTCTCTGGCCAACGTTTCGGATCCCATTGCAGGGTCCATAATCAGGGCTGATGTGCCACACCAGAAAAATGGATTGCTCTAAAAACGGATAATATGTGTTAATCAATTAAATTATCTGGGTTCGAATCCCGGTCCATCATCAGGGCTGATGGGCATCTGACCCTGCAATGGGATCCGAAACGTTGGCCAGAGAGGTCACGTATACACGGCATTATATCCCAGAAAACTATACACAGAAGATTCTGAACGGCCGTGAAAACCTAAGGACATTTATAATATTGATGTACGTATTTTAATTTTTAAAAAATTTATGCTATTGCTGCACAACTGTTAGGTGTTGAAAAGTGATATCGTATATGCAGACAGCGTAGAACGCAATTTGCGCTTCCTACCGTGGATTAGGAATGATAATTATTTATGAATACTTTTTACTCCACGTTCCCTTCAATCAACACATCACATTTATTAGACCACATAGATTCCAAATGTTATCCTTAATTAGTAAAGTAGATAAATATGTCCCGTCTATTTTCCTAGTATTGGGGTAGTTGCGTTAATCTACGTCTTGTCTATTTTTGAGTGATGTAGTAACAATCACCAAAATAACAATCTTATTACTTTCAGAATACTGCCGAATGTCCCAGAATCGGTGACGTCCCTATAAAAGTGTAGTCCCTAAGCAAATTTTAGAATGTCACTCTTAGGTACTATTTTCTATCTTTACGGTTGTAATTTTTTCATGACATAAATTCATTACAAAAATAAAGTACCCATAGCCATTTGGTCTTGATAATTTTGGTGGATGAACTTGGCAGAGTCATTATGACTAGATTTAGCGTTTAAATCATGTTGTCTTTTGAAATTGCATCGCTTTATGACCCGATTCATTCCAATGCAATGCTGCCGCCCATTTGACGATTTCTTACCACATAATTTTACAGTCCTTGTCCTTGCAATTTACTAATAGATTTGTTGGCAGATAGATTTCGAAATTTTTCGTAAAATGCATGGTAATTATTATATTTCTTATAATTTTTTTTATATTCCGCCTCCGATTTGCCGCCCTTGCTTGATTGTACCCGTTGGACGTCCCTGTATAGAAACATCCCTAATTGTTCTTCATACTTTTTAGTTTTACCACCTTCCGATGTGAACGAACTAGAAATATAAAAACCAAATTAACGTAAAAATGTTTGGCTGCTACCGGGATTCGAACCACGGATCTCCTCCTTTCTGGGGAAGGCGCGTTATCAAATTACGCTACAGCGGCGTTGTATATTTCCGGAAATAATTCATTTCCGATTAATTAATTTGGTTTTAAATTTCACAGAACTTTGTTCTAAAAAAATTGCAACTTCACAATAAGAATGTGTTCTTGAATAGAACTACAAATAATTCACAGAATAATAGCGTCCGCTTCAAATCTAGTTCAATGATTCAATTTTCCCTTTACAATTTGCGTGAATTTCGTAGGGTGAAGCTTTTTCGTGTAGCTCAAATATTTCAGACACAGGCAGGACGTTAACCTGAAGAACCTTGGTGGTGACTAATAAGGTGGAAGATGATTGATACAGAAGGCGACCTTCCACTCGATAAACCGATTAGATCAGAGATGCTGCTAGCTATCCTTTAACAACGGCACAGGTCATATTACTGTCTAAATATATCAGACATCTCCAAGACATATCCCGAGATAAAGAAAAAACATGTCGACACATTACGAAACGTGACGCAGAAGATTACAATTTTGATTACAAGCTGTCATCCCATACAAATCTGTAATCATCAATTGACGAAAACAATTAAGAAACCGCCGAAGAAGTGCAAGAAACTGCAAGAAACTGCATGTGATACATTGGCAACCAGCTCGAGAATATTCAGTTAAGCCAGGTCCCCATTGAATTCCGGTCTAACCTGATTCATGCTCTGTAAAGTTGCGTTAAAGTAATAAAACTTTTGGAGCCACTTCACGAGGCATTCCTGTTCAGCGTGGAGTCCGACAGGGATGTGTTCTCTCTCCTACATTGTTCAATCTATACTCTGACATGGTCTTCAAAGAAGCGCTAGATAATACAAACCTTGGCGTGAAAGTCAACGGTGTCGCTATCAACAACATCCGATATGCTGATGACACCGTTTTGCTGGCAGATAGTGTTGAAGACCTGCAACAACTGCTCAGTAAAATTAATTCCACTGGCGAAGACTATGGTCTATACATAAATATTAGCAAGACCAAGTTTATGGTTTTTAGCCGAGAGAATCATCCAAACGTGTGCCCTCAATTAAAGGGTGTCAACATTGAGAGAGTAAAACAGTTTAAGTATTTGGGCAGTATTATTACTGACAATCTGGAGCTTGATACGGAGATCAAATGCAGAATAGAGACAGCCCGTGCATCTTTTAATAAGATGAAAAGTCTACTCTGTAATGACGACTTAAACTTGAAGCTCAGACAGAGGCTGATCAAATGTTATGTATGGTCAGTTCTACTTTACGGTGTTGAAGCATGGACGCCGAAGGTGACTACTCTAAATCGCCTAGAGGCGTTCGAAATGTGGATACATCCTAAAATGTTAACGATATCTTGGACTGACATGACTAGTAATGTTGAAGTTTTACGTAGAGCAAATACAAACAGACAGTTACTCAACATTCTAAAGCTCCGAAAAATTTCATATTTTGGTCATATAATGAGAGGCGAAAAATACTCCATCTATCAGCTCGTCATGAAGGGGAAGATTGAGGGTCGCAGAGGGGTCGGAAGGAGGCGGCATTCCTGGCTTCGAAACATCCGAGAGTGGACCGGGATAAGAAGCGTGGAAGAGCTGTTCCGCACTGCCCTGGACAGGGAAAATTTCTCCCAGATGATCGCCGACGTCGGGGGGACCCGATAGGGTACATGAAGAAGAAGATCAGTCCATACAGGGATTCGATTCCCGAACATATTTTTGGTATGTAGATATAGGATATGATGTCTCGGGGATCAAATTCTCGGTAAGGAGGGAGCTGACTGGAGAAGAGCAAGAATGTGATGGACGCCTTCGAGAAGTGGTGCTGTTTTCGGATACAACTCCCACGAGCCACTAGTATATGTGTGTTCTCTAAGAATGAATGATTAGAGAAAAAAAATCTTTAAAATGCAGGAAAAGAATTCTCGCATACTTTATACGTAAAGAACGGTGAGTTGAGGAAAAGCAACAAAAGATGGACAGAATCCTCCCCTAGTATGAGGCTGCAATCGACATGATTGAAATAAATGTCGACGTATTAAGGTACAGATACACATGCTTATTAGTGGCACGTGAGCATGCGCAGTATTGACCTTCTTTAGCCCTTGCTTATTAGTGGCATGTGTGTACGCACATTTCAGGAAGGTTTCAATTTTTTTGATTTGCACTGAAAGTTTACTGATGCATCGTATCTTGATAGATAAAATATTGTAGTAATAAGCATGCTCATTAGCGGCATGCTCATAAATCAACAACCGATTTATGAGCATGCTAATGTCATTCACTATGAGAAGGGATATCTTTTGAGCATGTGTGAACAGGCTTGCTAATTATGAGCATAATTATTTCATTTGCGGCTAGTATCGATTATCAATGCGATCTTATCAGATGCGACAGATGAAACAAATATGTGCGCATTGGGGAGATAATAAAACATTACTTTTTGTGACTTATTATAGGAATCACGAATATCTGTGGAATACTCGGTCACCGCTATGTAAAAATAATAAAGCAAGAAATAATGTTTATGAAACTTTATTAAAAGACATGAATGATTCAAATCTTACAATAAAAATTATAAAAACAAAAATCAAAAATATTTTGATTTATTGGTTCACTTGAATTTTCTGTTTCAGTTTGCAGTTTCCATTTTGAACAAGAGCGTCTCTATTCTATGACAAGAGCATGCCAGTAATAAGCAAGTGTATCTGAACCTTTGTGCACCGAAAGCGTTCGAGCGCTACCCTAATAGGACGACGAAGATTGCAGACGACAGCATTGTCGCGGATTCACCCACTCGGCGCGCTTGCGTAACAATGAGACTTTTACTTCGAACCGTACTTTATTTGCCCACTCGGCCGAAAGGACGGGCGGCGACATTGATGTAGCGCTTAAACTATATTTAAAAACGCGAAACAGCGGAGTAAAATGTCTTGGCAGCCGCTCACGGTCTCCGCCGCCGGAATCGCAGGAATGCGGGTATTTTGGCACCGGCCGCGGCCAACACTTGTGACGCGAATAATATTTTTTGCTGAATGGGCGACCGGCCCTGATTTCTGCTCGTCGCGGGCCGCCGCCGGCCGGGCGCGCACGCACCGCGGCGGCCTCACGCGCGGCTATTGCGCCTCGCTCGTGGGCTGGGGAGGTTCACTCCAAAATAGAAGACAACTAGCGCATTTCCAATCTTTCTATTCACATAGCTTAAAAACGTGTCAGCACACTCGGAGCACCGGTTATTCTCCATTCAATGGCTTATAAAAGCCATACCTGTTGTACACACGAGTACGATTGTTTTTTTATTTTATTTGGTAAGGTTATGTTTTACGCAACAATGATGGCTTGGCAAATCAAGAAGCAATAGATGCTTCTTGATTTGCCACGACATGAAGTAATAGAAGCAAAAAGAAATGTAAAACATGCGCTCTTAAGAATGTTCTTAGGTTTTCACGGCCACTCAGAATCTTCAAGTTTGTGTTTACTGGGGTATTATGCCGTGTTGTTACGACCTTTCGGGCCGACGTTTCGGGGGGCAAACGGCGCGTACCATTTCCAAAAGGGTCAACGAGCACAAATGGGCATGCAAACTCGGTCATCCAGAAAAATCAGCACTGGCTGAGCATTTTTTGGATACCGGCCATCATTTTGCATTCGAACCGAAAATCCTTGGAAAGCCTAAGAGTCACCATGCGCGTCTTATCAAGGAAGCACTAGAAATCTACAAGCATCCGATAAACATTAATAGAGATGATGGTCTCAAATTAAAAACATCTTGGTATCCGGCGCTTCAAAGTCATTCTCGTCGCAGACTCCGCAGAGATAGTGATCAGACAACAGATGAATCATACATACAACACAATACAACACATCATGACTTCGGCACGGTATTGCAAGCCGATACATAACCACAGCACCAATATTCAAGACAACACATCAGCCCTGATGATGGACCCTGCAATGGGATCCGAAACGTCGGCCTGAAAGGTCGTAACAACACGGCATAATATCCCAGTAAACACAAACTTGAAGATGCGCTCTTAAACTTGTAGATTTTGCGACTGACACTAACTTCTCATACCGGGGATTCGATCCCCGGTATGATTACAATACACGTATCGTCATGATCGTAGAACAATGACGGAAGTGAAAAAAAGTTCATTTTAATCGTTAAAAAGTGAAAAAAAGAATCCATCTAATTAATAGTATATAAAAAGTGCATTTTTTCTCATTAATTTAATACGAAGTCGGTATAACGACGGTTCTGACTTGCGATTGTAGAACAATGCAGCATATGTAAAAACGTCGCTGTACTGCGCTGACTATATTTGAGGTTTTAAAGGTATCCACTTTAAATAACTAATCCAAGTTTCAAAGGAAAATCTTTTGTAGTTATCGAACTATGACATGAAGTGTATTTATGTAAATAAAATTTCAAACTGCTCTCCTGCAAACTTGAGAAAAATCACATGAGTCGTTGTTCTACAATTATGACGGTATGCCTCCAAGCTCAGATTTTGTGATGTATTTAGCTACTGTAAAAAAATTAATTAAAGTATAAATATATCAAATAAATCAATTAATTAGATCCACTCATATCATAATCATCGATTTGATTTTATATTTAATTTTTATTAATTATTTTATACAATTACAATAAAAAACAAGAAGACAAAAAAGAAAAACTGAAAATCCCCAGGCAGCATGCTGGTATAAGGGGATATCATATATGTATCTACTTAATAAATACTTAATAAAATTCAGAACAATATGCACAATAAATTTAACACTTAACAACTTTAAATTATAGATAAACACATCAAATCCTTAAAATATCTTGATTTATGAACCATCTCCTCTCCAACATGAGTCCTTTGAGTTTCTTATTGAAGAGATCTATATTATTAATTTTCTTCATGTCATTAGGAAGTCCTTTATAGAACTCATTATAGTTTATACTAATCGTTTGTTTAAATAACAGATTTTTACGAAAACGGGCTATGCCAAAAAATGCAAAAATGTATGCTTTAAACGAAATACATTTTACTATAAACCAATTTGATACAATCGGCCCTAAGGGGTACAAACAAATAATATCATACACAAATAATTAATTTCTGAAATAATAAAAAAATTCACAGAAATCCGAATTTTCTTTATAAAAATAATAATTTCATTCAAATGTGCTTTGCCATTTCATTACATTTCCAGTCCATTACATTAGCCCAACAATCATTACATCAATTTATGATTGTGAAGGAAGTATGTGATTGGTAATTTTAGTGGATTTATGTGTTTTTTAGTTTAATTTTTTAATGTCGAATACACTTTAGGTACTCTTCAATATATTGTATAAAGATGATTACAATCAATTATTCACAATACACAAAATCTTACCAATTGTCAGAAATATAACATATAATAGAATCTTAGAACAGATGATTTTAATTTTTTGAGTCTCGCATTGAATAAAAATAATTTGTGATGACTTGGCTTTTTTCTTTCTTGCAAACAAACATTTTTTTAACGTTTTTCAGCGTTCAGGTGAAATATAAAAGATTTTTAAATTAACATGCACATGAATCCAAAACTCGGATAGTACAGCTAGTTAATAGCTTTCTGTTCCTGTGGTTCTCTTGCCTCTTGATCTAAAAGTCGCGGGTTCAAACCTCACTCCAGACCAAGTTAGTTCTATTTTCATAGCACAAGCGTTTAGCTTAGTTTGAAAATAGTAAGAATATTGATGTGACACGTATTAATTCCGTGTTCTCATCACTATTTAAAATAAGTGTATAATAAAAATTAAATTTCAAATTAAAAAAAAGTAACCCATAAAAACCAAATGTTTATTATACTCCCTTTCTTTGCAAAATATAACAACAATTAAAGACGAATTAAAATATATAACATAACACAAAACTTACAGACTAAAATGTCAGATGTTTCGATCTTTGATAAGACACTTCATGCTTTGAAGATTAAATTCTAAAAACATTTGTCAGTCAATTTAGATTTTCGACATTCGTACTGAAGTACCTATTATGTATACCGACGGAGCAATTCAAATTTAGAAAATATTCCGCGACGTTATCGGGCCGCCGTTGCTAATAAAACTTTTCTAACGATTCCAATTTGAAAAAAAACAATAAAATTTCTAAAAATCCGAAATTATACCATAATTATTTAATTTTTTTAACGAAAATTTGGTAGATCTTCTTGATCGTCGCCACGAGTCTGCTTGCCAAGTTTCAGCTCGATTGGATCACGGGAAAAGGGTCAAAAATCGATCCAAAGTTGGGAGTAATAATTTAATTTGTTAAAGAAAAAAAGCGCCGCGTTAGGCGCCCGATCACTAAAAGTGATTGAATGCCCACGTTTCTTACATCGGTGTTCGAGAACCCTGAAATCGCCTCTCTTTAAAAATAGCCATATTTTTGTCCGTGTACGACTTGCGCATGTCGGTCGGACTGTGCTTTCATTATTTTGTCTGCTGCACGCCTCCCGGCCTTGCGGGCTTCTCTCGGACCATCGATTCCTCGTTCCGGCCGTCCTGCAGCTTGTATAACGCTTTTATAAATAAGAAGATGCCTCGCCGAGAGCCGCCATTATCCGCCTATTAAAATACTTCCGTTCGCTCTGCCGCGCGAATAAATCTCGCTCGACGTTAATGGAGATTAACAATCTGCAAACAAATAATATCAAATCTCGAGTTAACCAGGCCCGCCGACGCGGATGAGATATTCGCGAGATTTCCGCCTCGAGACTAATCGAAGATTAAGGGACGCATACACATGCTTATTTTTGAGCATGCTCTAACAACTGTACACACTTGCTCCTTATTAGCATGCTTATTTTTATCATGCTCATGAATGAGCATGCTCAAAGCTAACAATCAAACATGAATGCTATTACCGTGCTCTTGTTATAGAATAGAGATGCTCTTGTTCAAAATGGAAAATTTGCGAACTGAAACAGAAAATTCAAATTAAACAATAAATCAAAACAGTTCCCGAGTTTCCATCAGCACACTTTTAATTTTAGTTTTTTAAATTTTTGTTGTAAGTTTTGAATCATTCATAAACATTATTTCTTGCTATATTATTTTTACATAGCGGTGACCGAGTATTCCACAGACATCCGTGATTCCTATAATACTCGTAAGTCACGAAAAGTAATGTATTGTCATCTCCACAACGCGCCATATTTGTTTCAGCTGTCGCGGACTGAGAAGATCGCATTGATAATGACAATGACATTAGCATGCTCATAAGCAAGCCTATTTACACATGCTCAAAAGATTCCCCTTCTTATGGTGAAAGACATTAGCATGCTCATAAATCTACCAGCGGTTGATTTTTGAGCGTGCTAGTAATGAGCATCCTCATTACTAGCAATGTGCGTACACACATGCTAGGTACTAAATAGCAATGGCTGAAGAAGCTCAATACTGCGAATGCTCACGTGCCACTAATGAGCATGTATATCAGTACCTTTACTCTCAGCTTTCATCATCTTTTTGCCTCCACTAGGATTCTTTATTTATTTTGTCTTATTGCACAGAAAATGCCAGTCTGCTCGTCACTAGTAGATCTATGCTCATATAAGCAAGATAATCGAATTAATATGCGAAAATGGTGCGCACGAGGCACATTATTTCGTTATGTTGGTGTTTATATCCGCAAACCTCAACATAATGAAACTATGTGCCTCGTACGCACGGCTTACATATACTAATTTGATTGTCATGCTTATATGAAAAGAGGTCTATTTTATTCGTTCGTTAGGTGGATTTGAAACCCTCCTGTATTTTTAATGTATTTTTGTATTTTCCTGTATTTAACCTTTCCGTTCCGGAAATTTCTCATAAATATCCTAAAGAATACAACACCCATAGAAGATAAAACAATAATGTGTAGTAAGACAGTCAAAAGTGAATAACTTCTTCTTCACACACAGTAAAAATTTTTTGTGGTGACATTATAATTATAATTTATAGAAATAAACTTTGTTTACATCACTTGTTTATTGAAAAAAAAAACTTTATGTTTCAGAGCCCATGGCCTCTTCGTCACGACACAAATGTATACTAACAAAATTAAATTTAAAAAATGGAAGTTTTTATTTCTATAAATTATAAATGTAGATAAACTGATATTTTTTCATTTACAATCGGCAATGTTTATACGATACTGTTACTTCATTCTGCCTGCACAGCTTGCTCCGGCCGGACGTTTATAAGTGATGAGACGTCAAAATACTACGGTTTCTTATAAAATGACGACCAATTTAGTAAAATCTTATTGTATTGTAAATGTAAATAAAAATGTTATAGAAGAAATATATAAAACAATATTTTTAAACCAAAACTTCATTAAAACGCAAATTTGACTGGGATCACTTTTTACCCCGCTCTGGCCTCTGATCCTATTTTCGATCTTCCGGTACCCAAAGGTTAAATGTTGCATCAATGGTCATATATTGTCTTCTTCAAAAAGAGCAAAATGATTTTGTGGTGACTTTATTAATATAATTAATAAAAATACACTTTCTTTTTACCACTTACCACAACCGCCGCGCCGGTTAATGTATAAGCATGCTCGGTTGATTTGCTGGTGGAGTGGGTATTTTTTGAGCATGTGTGAACAGGCTTATTTATGAGCATGCTAATGTCATTCGCGGCTAGTATCGATTATCGATGCGATTTTTTCAGTCCGCGACAGCTGATGACAAAACATTACTTTTCGTGACTTATTATAGGAATCACGAATGTGTGTGGAACACTACATAACAATAATATAGCAAGAAATAATGCTTATAAAACTTTATTAAAAGACGTGAATGATTCAAATCTTACAATAAAAATTATAAAAACTAAAATCAAAAATGCGCGATTTTGATTTATTGGTTCATTTGAATTTCCTATTTCAGTTTACAAAATTTCCATATTGAACAAGAGCATCTCTATTCTATGACAAGAGCATGCCAGTAATAAGCATATGTGCTGGATTGTTAGCTTTGATAAGCTTAAAATAAGCATACTAATAAAGAGCAAGTGTGTACAGTTGTTTGAGCACGCTAATAAGCATGCTACGCGTCGCTTTTAAGGGTAGCGGTATGAATCTTCAAACATTTCTTGTGTTATATTTATTATGACCGGAAACAGTTCCGTGTAGGTGTGATGCGGCGTCACTGCCGTGTGACGCTAGCTTAGACAATAAACGCCAGCTGCCGGCGGAATCGCCCAATTTGGTTCTTTCGCGCTCCGCGGGGATATAAATACGACTGCACGCGCGTGTTACGCTATAATTTATATACGCTTATCTGGGCCAAGACTGACCCAGACTTCCGTCACTACATCCGCCCGGCAGGTACACCTTCAGGGATAAGTGATTAATTTATTACGCTAAACCTTAGGCGCTCGAAAATAGACGTCCATTAGACGCCAGCGAACATCTCGTCTTGGCGCTTAGCGCGAGGTGACTCAGATCATCCGTTGGACAAATAATTGTAATACGGGATGTTTCAAGACGTGGAGCAGAGAAAATCCAATTATTACCGCTAGATGCCTCTCGATAATATGGTCTACTCATATTGTCTTAATATAATTAAGATTTAGTATTATATTTTCTAAAGATAGATTTCTATGGAAGGTAAGTTAGGATTGTCAGTTGATCGATAGAACCACAGTATACCCAGAACAGTAGTTTATCTCCGGCTTGTCGGCGAGTTATTAGCCTACTCTTGCGTTGACGCTAGGGTTATCACTTTATTTTTACTCCGTTTCTTTTAACTAATATGTATTTATGTAATTAGTATACCTAGTTTTTGCACTTAAATTGCAAAAACGCTGATTAATATCAACGTAGACTTTTAAAAACTTACAGTCTTTGATAATCAATACGCCTTTTTAGTAAAGCACCACAAACATAAAAAAGGCATTTTTTTCAGGAAGCGTATTTTTTTTCTAAAGCGGCGGCTGCGAGCGCGAATGGCACCGAAGGCACGGCCCTTACTGCCGCCGCCTTGTGCCCCCATATTCTATGTCAATGTGTGCGTCACAGTGCGTGCATACACGGCGCCGAGCACGCACGCACACATTCTAATAGATAGCGGCCAGTTTGTATGAAAACGTATTATTGTTCTTAGTATACTGTGATAGAACTTTTCACTTCTTTACCACCTTTGCTTTCAGTACAGAGAATGAGTCTGCCCGAAACTCCTCCCGAAATGCTGGTCCACAGTCAGTCCATACGTGATTGAAGTTTTCACTCCGTAAAGTTACTTAATACTGTTAAGTTGAAACTGTTTTCAACTTTATTACCTCCGTCTTCCTACGGTTTTTAATCTCGGTATCTGCAAAGCTCGATAGTGTCATCGCCGCGCTCAATGACATTCGTCTGTTTGCCACGTAGAATAGGGATCTATAATCTGCGGATATCTCTTTAGTTGTCAGTTATTGCGGCTGGTTCGTTTCGTACTTCATCTCGTTCAAATACTTCTACTTTTCGATGCGAGAAAGGATGTGCTGTTTATTTTATGCACGCCAAAGAATTTTAACTTCGTATATAAGTACACGTACACAATTTTTAATCCATCTTTGTTCTCCCGTTACTGTCCTACTGCCATTTCAACTTTGGCACCTGATCAGCGCACATCTATTGCCGATTTTTATTGCTTGGCAATAGTTTTGCTATGGCAGATGCGCGTCGTTGTCTTAGGTCTTGATAAAAAGTTACAATAGAAGTACAATTGAATAATTTATATGTATACATTGTAGGCCTACTTATAACCAGGGGCGTGCAGTGGAAACATCGCAGCATGACTTTTACGTAACCAATTATTTGGAAAAAAAATCGGAATACAACATATATTTCGTAATATTTCTATCACAGTTGATATCATAGTATTCATATTTTGATATATCATAAAAATCTGTAGATATAATTTGATTTCTATTTTTTTTTCAAAATATACCTTTGCACAAAAGTCATGCTTCAATGTTCCCACTGCACACGCCTGCTTATAACAGCCTTTTCCAATTGTGTTTATTTCAAATTTTAATTCCCTGGACCTAAATACTTGTTCGAAACTGTTAATTCGTCATGGAATTCCGTTTTAATGATAAATAAAAACGTTCTTTAACATTGTTCCACTATTTCAATCATTTTAAAATTGTTTTGATTCTTTAAACACTCTCTGCTACACACATGTAGACTCACAGTTAAACACCCTTATAATAAAATTGTATAAATGCCTTAGCTTAAAAGAAAAATGTACCAGTCTAAAGATGGCCGTCAACCAATAAGATCAAAAGATGAAAAGTGGAAAAAAGTTAAAAAGTTGTTACGTTTTTTGTGTGCTCGCCACCTGCAGCCCCGCGGGAGTGAGGGGGGGGGGAGGCGAGCGC
This sequence comes from Agrypnia vestita, assembly GCA_016648135.1. Taxonomy (NCBI): domain Eukaryota; kingdom Metazoa; phylum Arthropoda; class Insecta; order Trichoptera; family Phryganeidae; genus Agrypnia; species Agrypnia vestita. The sequence goes on from JADDOH010012053.1 coordinate 95,918, forward strand.
ATAAAACCGGGTGCACTCGGGCGCACCGGGCTCTTCGATTCCCGGGTTACGCATTCGATAGACAGGCTCTAGTACGCTCGGTCGGCAACGAATCTTTCTGTTAAATAAACCTGGAGTAAAACACTTGTCCCTGTATTCACTCCACCTGAAATCCCATCACTGCGTTCCCAGAGGTGAACACACACAACAAAACACACCCTCACAACCAACGACCAAAAAAATCCTCCCCCCTACGCGAGCCGCTGCCCTACTCGAATAGGTTGACGAAATTATATATTTAGGTTAAGTTATAATAATTGATTGACTGAAAATGAAACATGTCTAGACAAATATCTATGTCAAAAATCTCTAAAAATATCTCTTTATTATTTGATTTCTTCCCAAAAAAACCGAAGTGTGCTATCATCTGTGAACCAATTGACATAAATTTTCGATATTCGTAGTGAAGTACCTATTATACCTACCGACGGAGTAATTAAAATTTTAAATATTCCGTGACGTTATCAGGCCGCTGTTGTAGTAATCAAACTTTTGTAATGATTCCACTTTGAAAAAATCATTAAAATTTCTAAAAATCCAAAATTATACTATAATTATTAATTTTTTTAACGAAAATTTGAAAGATCTTTTTGATCGTCTACGAGTCTACTTGCAAAGTTTCAGCTCGATTGGATCACGGGAAACGGGTTAAAAATCGATCCAAAGTTATTTCGTCAAGCAAACAAGCAAGCAGACGCCACGAGTTAAAAGAAAGGTAGTAAAAATAAGTTAACGTTTGTGTATTATAAATTAAAATAACATACCTACATTAATAAATTGAAATAACTTGAAACGCTCTGCCGGCACGGACCTTAGAGAACCGAAGAAGAGACTCGCATGCTGGCTATTGCCGAAGAATTCCGAGAGAAAGAAGAAAAGTTATATATGAATTACTGTCTTCAAAATTTTTGGAATCACCTTGAGCTAAAGGATAAAAGTAGGATATAGAGCATCGCATTTTTATTTGTCGTGAGTTTAAAGCCATATATAGCAGTTGTTGCTCTACCGGTAGCTGGAGTTAAATAATAATCCAGCGGAAATGCAGTGCAAATGAATTCGCTGCAGATAAACGAAAAAAACTGGGTTGCTAGAAATTCTAAGATACAAATATATATAAAATAATGTGAATATTACATATATATGAACGGACGGTTTAATATAATTATACTAGTACTCGCTTATCGTAGGATATCGTTATATAATTAACTTTAAAGTTTATTGCCGTCTCGCGAATAGCTATTGTCGTATTACTCTTCATTTATTGTTATTACAATAGCTATAGCATCATACTTTATTGAAAATTTCACCTGGCGGAGTCGAAGGCAAGTTCAGCTGATCCAAGTGATCATTTATTATGAATAATATGGAATAGGACAGAACAGAACAGAATAACTTTTGCTGATTCGCGAATTTTACTTCCATACTAAATATATTGTTTTCGTGATCATTCTTTGCGTTCGAGAGCATATTTCGTGTGTAGTTTTATTTTATTTCATTTTATTTTAATGTTATTTATTTTTCATTAACCCCCGATTAAGTGTTTATGCAGCAAGCATTTATAAATCAAAAAGAAATGCACATTAGGAAACTAGAAATAATTTGAAAAAAACAGATAATAAAATAATGTTGGTCGTTGAAAGTTTTTTTTTATTGTTGCCTTTTTTTTACCTCTTGCAAAACTGTATTTACAGTTTAAACGCAAGGATGTCATTACATTATATGTACATTTCATTACTTATATAATTGTCATTAATTTATAATATAATATAAACCTACAATATTAAAAGTTTACGCTTTTAAATGTCCATTTCACAATTCATTGCAGTATTTCTTTAGTATTTTTTTGTCCCGTTACATTTTTTAATCTATCCGGTAGTTTGTTGAATGATTTTGGTATTACGCATTGTTTGGTCCTGTCTCCGTAATAATTGTTTATTTTTTTTTATTTCTAGTTTCTTATTCGTAAAATTTCAGAAAACACTAGGATTGGCTAACACAAACAGAGTTACAAGTATTCTTTTCACTTATTTTTTCCAATCTCGCCGCTGGCTGGTTTCGCTTTCCGAAGTGTCGCCAGAACGTCACAACAAAACTATTGCTCCGCCCTCGCTTTCCACGAATTTATAACCGCTCGAGATGCAGAAACTTCCGGCGTATTTTGGTGTATTCTGGAGTATTCCGGTTCACCCGAGAACCTTCGATATGCGCCATTTTCCTCATTTTTACTCCCTTTCTTTTAACTCGTAGCGCCTGTTTGCTTGTCTGACGAAAAACTTTGGATCGATTTTTAACCCTTTTCCCGTGATTGAATCGAGCTGAAACTTTTCAGGCAGGCTCGTGGCAATGATGAAAATGATCTATCAAATTTTCGTTACAAAAATTAATAATTATAGTATAATTTTGGATTTTTCGAATTTTTTATTAATCAATTTTGTAGCGTCGCCCGACGAGATCCACTCGTAGGTAAGCGCTAAACCTGTTTTAACTAGGAAATGAGAAAGGGAGTATAATAAAAACATGTTTTTAATGGGTTAGTTTTTTAGACATCGCTAAACAACACGACCCAACTCTATCGCACGCCACTGCGAGATCTATTGTTGACTCATGTGCTCGAGTACTTACCTGTTTGTTGCAGTGAAGCCATATAAGTTGGCCGAAGGATTTTGAAAACAGATTAAGAGCCGCGCCAAGCCATGTGCGCTGACCAAATCAATACCGCGCTGCGCGCAGACGAAGGCATTGCACTTGACCTAGCTTACATCATCGCCGCCTGGTTTCCACTCATCGCTAATTGAATTGAAGCGATTAGGGCTTTATTTTATTTTATTTTATTTTATTTTATTTTATTTTATTTTATATTATTTTATTTTATTTTATTTTATTTTATTTTATTTTATTTTATTTTATTTTATTTTATTTTATTTTATTTTATTTTATTGTATTTTATTTTATTTTATTTTATTTTATTTTATTTTATTTTATTTTATTTGGGAAACATACCTACTTTCGGGATTCACACTGTTTTTTGATGTGTAACGTCTTTCCTCTCGCTTTCTCTGCAATGTGTGGCAGTGATTTCGTGAAAAAGACGGAAATGCGTTACAGGAAATAAGACGCGCGCAATTTCATCAAACCAATGAGCGCGCGCGGAACGTGCGCGATGGGAAAAAAATCGTACTTTATAACCAAATCAATGTCCAGCAAGTGCCATCACAGGAAGACGCACCCTTCCAACAGCCAATGCTTCTGATTTTGTACACATGTTACGAGGCTGGTGTCAACCGTGTGGATGTTGTAACTTTGATATATTTTGGCTTTATTATTTTTTTACAATATTTTTTTACATTAATGTAAATAATAACTACCCTTAATGATTATTTTAAAATATTTAATCAAAGTTTTTGTACAGAATGTATGGCGTCACACTACCGCCATCTATGAAAATAAATAAAAACATATAATTGACCAAACAAATTTCTAAACAAAATGCGTATGTAGATGTACGGTACCTACCTAGTGCGGCAAAATTCAATAATAAATAAATGCACATATATTTCCTTTACTTGTATTTACTAATTCATATATATTAGTTAGGTATTAGCTTTTTTAAATTTTTATGTTTATTCCTGTTGCTGCTCAATTTAATTTATAATTGTGAGATGTCAAATGTTACACATCATATGCGGCTACTGTTAGGCTCGCTCGTTTTTTTTTTATTATCTTCTACAGTTCCTGCTTTATCACAAGTTCCTTAAAGGCAAAACAAAATGGCGTCCAGATCAAGTGACAGATCTAAGTGTCGATAAACAAGTCACTAATATTATACATTTTTTTTTTAATACAGGGCGTCCCGTTGTTAGAACCAAAAAAGTGCTTTTAAATGAATATCATCATTCAAATCTTTAATTGTTTTTGTTTTATCTTATTTTAAAATTACATATTTCTTTTTGAAAAATCCCTTTAGTAAAAACGAATAAATAAATCTTTTTATTTGCCTACATTTACAGCTTTTTGACTTACAGATTATCCACTGCTTAATAGTGCAGAACACAGAAACTTTCAGTTTCGACGTTTTTTGCACAATTTGCGCTAATTGGCTGGCAATGTTGCTCTTCGCTCCAGCTCACCTTTTACCTACCTATATTTCGTATAAAAAAATAGATTATCTAAATCATTTTGAAATGGTGGGTTCTTCGAGTCACGCGAAAATAGCGTTGTCTTTACACGCTAGACGGAAATAAATATTAATTACATGGACGCAATTTTGCAAGCATTACTTTCGACTGTTTCGTCATCACCATTGACTGTTTCTCTACACCGACACGTCCTCGTGCTTCTTACACATCTAATTTACAAGTAGTTGTGAAGCGACATCCTTCTTCTATCCATGTGTTGTTGATATTATTGATCTTATAGGTTTTCTGCAGCGACCGTTTGAAATGTTAACATATTTTTGTCACATCGAGAATCTGTACTTACCTACTTGCGGAACCAATCTTGGAGAAAAACGTAGGCCCATGCCTTAAATTAATAAAAAAAACAAATTCAAACACTTCTTTGTTTTCGAAAGGACGTATTCTAAGAGGAATATTAAATATAACTATTTTCATTACATACTTATTTTTTTCAAATTCTAGAATGCTTGTGAAAAATCAAAAAACAAATATTGAAATTTGTTAACCAATTTTCAATAGATTAGAACGTACCTACGCAGATATCGCATTTGTTACACGAATTATAATAGAATAAGTAAAAAAAAAATTATAGCGAAAATAGCTGCTTTCAAACACATATACATCCGTATTCTGAAAATAACAATCTGGATCTTTAAGATCTTTATCCCAACACTTAATAGACGATAATGAAAATTAAAAATGTCCAGAGCGGATTTTGTAATTCTACGGCTCAAATACACTGTATTAAAAGATGACATAAGAAAGATTGTTTTTTACAATCGTATTAATTTCTTCATCCACAGCGTCCAGATGAAATATCATGGCTAAACTTGTCATGACGGCGTTACCGCGTATTCAAATCTTCCCATCTTGACATTTGACAGATAGCAATTTACATCTTTCTCCCTCCCTCATAGAAACAAACACCGACGTAAAGCTATGTCTCGTTTATTTTTAATTTTTATTATCGTCTATTAAGTGTTGGGATAAAGATTTTAAAGATCCAGACATATCTGTCAAAAAATGTCAAGGTGGGAAGATTTGAATACGCGGTATAACGCCGAACGCGGTCATTACAAGTTTAGCCATGATATTTCATCTGGACGCTGTGGATGAAGAAATTAATACGACTGTAAGAAACAATCTTTCTTATATCATCTTTTAATACAGTGTATTTGAGCCGTAGAATTACAAAATTCGCTCTGGACATTTTTAATTTTTATTATCGTCTATTAAGTGTTGGGATAAAGATCTTAAAGATCCAGACATTGTTATTTTCAGAATCGGGCCGATATTCAGGTTTGGGTTTTCTGGAATATTGTGCCGTGTTTCTACAACCTTTTTGACAAACGTTTCGGATCCCATTGCAGGGTCCACCATTAGGGCTCACGTATTATTGGAGAAACGTCGGCCAGAATATCAGAAGATTCTGAAAGACCGCGAACAGCTAAGAATGTTCCTACCTAATTAATTTTATGATTGATGATGATAGGTATTTACTATATTAAGAAATCTTGCATCGAAAATTCCGTTAAACAGTTAATCTGCAATTAATATACAGATAAAACATTTTCAATTAACTCAGGTAATCGAGCGTGTGGAAAATAACCGGATGATTTACCTTCGATACAATGTTGAGCCTTATAAGGTGATGTTTCGTGTTATATCGGAAGTATATATCACGGAGTAATGGACAACTGCATTACGAAGCGTGTGGTGTATATCGCTTAAAGAAGTAGTAACTTTAAAAAATTGTGTTGCGTACAATTTAGATACGTTGTAAATGTATGAATATTGTTTGTTTATACTGCGGCTGGTCGAGTTGGTGACACACGAGGTCGAAGGACGATCACCAACTAGGAAGGATCAGGTGAAGTCTGCAACCAATGCTGCAGATTCGACCAAATGGCGCAGGTGTTGTCTGTTGTGTCATCTATCTATCCATCAGTGGCGTGCAGTGGATATAAACGTAGGTCATGCTGTGACCGACTATATACCTATATTTACTAAATAAATAAATATTTTTTACAAAGGTAATATGGCAAAAATTCTCAATATATGTCGAAGACGAATTATATACAATTAAATCTGGAAAAATACTAATTTCAGATATACGTTTCTTTTCACAAAAATAAATCAAACATTTTGTGATATCATCGATGGCAATGTCGTCGTAAATAATCATTATGATATGACACACGGTATTTACATTCACCATAGAAATGACAAATAGAATTCACACAAAAAGTTTTGGGTGGAATTTGTAAAAAATAACATTTCTGCAATGATGTGCGCGTAGTTTTTACCTGGCATAGAACCTTTAGAAGAAACGCTCTATTCCATGAAAAATTTATTTGTCTATTACAAAATAAAGAATCGACTTGAAGTTAGGTATAGAAAAGTCGGAAACAAAACTTCTAGCCGTAGGACAAATTACGGCTAGAATTTTAAATCGAAAAAAACAGATACGTCACGTTAAACAGAAACGCCAGAAATAAAACTTTTAACCGTAGGACGAATAACGGCTGGAATTTTAAATTAACTCTTTTCTTAAGATAAGGATTATTTAATTAATATTTGTTTCCCAATATCTTTACTCGTGCACATCTTTTTTGCTTGTACGCGCTGCACGCCACTGCTATCCATCCACCAGGGGCCATGATTGCACTGCCAAGAGCATATCAAAGAAGATATATTCATAATTGCACTATTTTAAGAATAATAAACAAAATAATTAATCGTTGAAATTTAAATCAATCAGTAAGGCGTGTCTTGAGTATTCCCGCAACGGATTTTTATTAGGTATATTTTTTTAACACTTCATTCGGCAGTATTTAGTGGAGGACTAAAATATCTAAATCAAGGAAGTGGATACAGAGGCGACAGCAATGGACCGCATCCAAAAGAAACATAAATATATTATATTTAATGGCAATTTCACTTTGCTCACGACCGTTCCCGAGTGACGCACTTAACCCTTAATTACTCGCATGGGGTCGAAGCAGTTTTAGTTTAAAAAAAAAGTACTTGCCGTGTTCCCTTTCTCCCCGCGCCCCCTCTAGCTTACTCACTCATGTCAAAGTTTGCATTTTAGTAGCGATCAAATCACGAGAGTTAAAGAACGCGTCTCTGCTCTCTTGAGCGGTGACCCCATGCGAGTAGTTACGTAACTTTTATGAAAGAGGTAAAATGCTTATTTTATTATATATTTTCGCGTATTATTTCTTCAATTTATATTTATTTATTTATTTATTTATTTATTTAACGCCCTTATGAGCTTTTACAAATATACAGAATAATTTTTTTTTAAAATAACATAATACAGTTAAAATTTACAATAATAATAGTTAAAAGGTAATAATAATAATAATAATAATAATAATACAGAAAAACATGAGACAGATAAAATAGTAATACAGTTAAAGGTACAAATAATAATAGTTAAAGGTAAAATAATAATACAGAAAAATTTATTGTCCATTTCCATTTCATTGAGATTTAAACAATTGTATCAGCTTTGTCCTATACACAGTTATACTATCAGCAACAATGGCAGCCGTCTCTGCATGTTCATTCCCTAATGAGTGTAATCTGGGAATTACAGAGTTTGCAATGCATTAGTTCTGACATTTCCACTATAATAGAACAATGCACTGTGTCTTGATGACCTGATCAGACTAATAATCTGGGGGCAATCAATCAAACTATTTACGATCCTATAAAGAAATATTAGGTCTGTTACAGTACGTCTCACAGACAAGTTTAAAAGTTGTAAATAACTAAGGAGATATTCATATTTCCAAGCGTATATTTAATTTGTAATTGATAAATCTTAGGAATTTTTTTTGGACTCGTTCAGTTGCCGTTGAATGATTAACATAGTGAGGCGACCAAATGATCGAGTTATATTATTATTAGTTCAGTGTATAAATACATGTCATAAAACAAAGTTATCTAGACATTACATTATAAATGTCACAAGCATGAATGCACTCGCTGTGCATAATGTAAATACAGACAATTTACGTACATAAGTGAGGCGTCATTTCTTGCGGCAATTGTCTGTCAAACTTGTTCAAAATCACCAGAGACGACGACTCGAAGTCAATGCAACTCGTAAGATTGTAAAAAAGATGTTTCTTTAAAATATTATAGTTCAAATAAAGCACTTTAATAATAAAATAGCTTTATTTACATGTTTATTCAGTATACAGGGTTATTTGTAAAACATTAATAACCTCGCAGGACTATACTCCTGCCTTGATTATGAGTCGAAAATGTTCAAGCTATTATGACCTAATATCAATAGTTAAGGAGATATGCGACATCAAAGTTTGCATTTTTTTTTCAATATTTCTGACTTATTTTTTGTACAATTATTTATTTTTACTTATTATTTTTAGACTATCATCACTTATTATTTTTAGACTATCATCACAGTAACTTATATCAAATATGAAAAATTCATTCCCTCTAATACAAAATCAAATAAAAAAATAAAAACCTTCGAATTCCAATTGGAAAACATTCCAATTGGACTTTTCAGGGTTTTTAACATTTTATTTAACTTGTATTGAAACGAATGAATTTTTTTTGTAATCGATATGAGTAACTGTAATGAGAGTCCAACGTTTTACAAAAAATAAGTCAGAAATATTGAAAAAAAATGCAAACTTTGATGTCGCATATCTCCATAACTATTGATATTAGGTCATAA